>CM076401.1:22805115-22893519 GCA_038363315.1 Mugilogobius chulae | reverse complement strand
TATTATTCCTGCATTGAGCAGTGTCTGCAGGTGTCGTCTCACAGCTCATAATCATTTGGGTGAATGGGTCTGGACTTTTGTTTAAAGGGTGTGTTGTCGTTTAAGTTTATGTGATGTTTTACTTTAGTTGCGTGCCCATAATCAAGGTCATGGCGGGCAAAAACATCACCATACTCGTTCAACTTTGTTGTTATTCTGTCCTTCCATTTATTTGAAAGTGGAGACTCTCCAAAATCAAAAGTTAAGTCAGGTTTGGAAGTTTGAGTGGTCGGCTGGGCAGTGGCAGCAAAACATTGGATTGGACCATCACCATCATTTGGAACAGGTAAGTGGTCGTAGATGTGCTCTGGAGAGTGCAGTTCAGCAATGACACAATTATTTGGAGAGTTATGTCATGCTCGGTCTCATTCCTGACCCAGACAGGTAACCTCTGAGGATGCTGCTCAGTTAAATTCACAAGACAGCAATCGACAAAGATTCCCCCGGGCAGGGTAGATGCAGAAGGTGTCTCAACAATGGCATAACCACTGATGTTGTGAGCTTTTACATAGCCTTCTAAGAGCACACGATCTTTAGCAGGTATGACATGCTGCACTTTTGCTTTGAGAGTCATTAATCCGATTTTCCTGTTGAACTCACAGTTTTTCTGAGTTTGAGTGTTCGGAGGATTTGTCTGTAACCGTAAACCGGAGAGAGCTCATTTGGATTTTTGCCATCACAATACTCATCATAAACTACATCAAGAACATTTGTACCAATAAGTACTGGAAGATCACAGTTTGAACGGATATCAGGAACAACTAACGCTAAAGTAAGGACTTCTGGCTCAGATTCACAAAAAGCTTTAGGAAACTTTAAGCTTAACTCTACATAACCCAAGTAAGGAACATTTTCACCACTAGCTGCTTCGACGTCTAAACCTGAGATGGGATGAATAGGATATTCTGACAGGTGAGCATGATAAAATGAAGACGAGACTGTGGTTACCTGGGACCCAGAGTCCAGAAGACAGTTACACTGGACTCCTGCTACTTAACATTAGCTGTACATCTCTGACCTACAAGACCTCTTGGAAGATGGACTTGCTTTTCTGTATTGTGAGATTTCAAAAAGGCTTTTTCTTTGTGTGTCTTTCCTTGCTCTGATTTGGGACGTTCTTGACACAGCTCAGTCCCTATCTGTCCCTCAATAGGAACTGTCGCTAGTTTAAAGGTGTTTTGTTCTGTTCGTCATATGCTTGTTGTTTTTGCTTAAACTCTTTGCGTTTCTCTTCCACAAGAGTTGGGTTAGGATCATTATTACATGATGGGACAATGTGGCCGTCCTCACCACACCTAAAGCAATAACCTGGACGAGGACGTTTTAAGGGTTTGTTCTCAGGTAAGTCTGTGGGCTTGAAATTTTCAGATTTTTCGCTTTGGGTTTAGGTTTTGCATTTGATTTTGTGCTTGATTGGTTAGTGGTTTTAGACAAGAAGCTTGTAGAGAAGCCATTGGGCTTGGAGCTTTGCAAGCTGTTTTTCAAGTGTTTGTGTGTTCTTAGTTGGAGTTGGTTTTTCACTACCTTAGTCACATTTGTTTCTTCACCAGACCATTCACCATATTGCACTGTTTCGTCAACTGTCAGGAGTTTGTCTGAGCTTGCTTTAAACTGCCAAAGTGTTGTTTCATTCGGCTGGATTTAGCAGATTGACGGTCTTCTTCTACTCTGAGCATAAGAAGAAGTTCAGAGAACATAGGCGGTTTGTTTTTTCTTTTGCTCGAGCTGCAAGCTAGTAATAATGCTGTTATTCCAGCAGCCTCTACAAAACTGCTTAAGGAGCTGACGTTCAGAGTCATTTGCGTGCATTCCGCCTCTTTTTATGACTTTGTTCAAAGTTATCTGTAAGCGCTGTAAGTATTCAGAACACTTTTCACCAGGTTTTGATTGGTGTTTAAGAACTTTGCAAAAAGTTCGTCCCCATCATCAACTGTGTCATATGCAGAGTCTAAAAGACTGATGTAATCATAGGAGTTGCATTTGGTTCCTAACTGCTTAACAATATTTGCAGCAGGTGGCAAGACTTTCAAGGATTTTTCCTGACTTTGTGTTGTTCAGACAGTGTTAAATCGGAAAGGACAAAATCAATGTTGCTGCGCCACGTGTCATAATCGACTCGGGAGTGCGGACATGGCACCTTGCCAGAGAATGTTCGAAGTTTGACATGACTGTGATGAGAAGGTAAGTCAGCATTTTAATGACATGTTCGACAACTACTTTTTGGACTTCAGGGGAGGTAAGTTGTTCAGCATTCAGGATGACAGTTTGTTTTTAGGTGAAACTGCCTCTTACTTACAACTGACTGAGCATCATGTTCAGGCAACTGAGTGCTGTTTGTTCGTTGGCTTCAGTAGTGTGTTGCTCAGATACAACATCGCCAGAGGGCTGGGGTTCTTGGCCTGTACCTGACAATCTGCTTCAGGGATTGCTGCAGACTTTTGTATACGTGCCAACTCATCTAGCAAAATCTTTTCAAAATCTACACCAACAAACTTAGCTACATCTTGGAGCTCAGTTAAGTACGCACTAGTAATGCTTGAACCTTTTCCACTAGCATAGAGATCAGACAACAACTGGATGTTGTGAACGACATTAGATCACTGCTAGGTCTGTTACAAGGTAAGTTGTCCCTCAAAAACTCAATTGGTTCCCCTGTCTTGAACTCTACAATAATAGAATCTTTAAACTGTGGGTCTGGCTGGTTACCTTAATAATACGTTCAATAGCACCAACCTCTTTAGATAATCAGCGACTTCGTTGTCAACCTCAAGATCAGTGATGGGTTGACCAAAACTGCATTAGGTACTTTCACATTTTCGTCTGAATTACCTCCATTGTGTACCCTTTCGAATTTTGAAACACAGGTGAAGTAATAACACACGTTGTTCAAAATGATCAGAATAGTCTAGATTTGTTTATCTCCTCCTGCTGGCTCGCCAAGTTTTGTAGCGCCCCTAGTGTCTGGACCAGTTATGAAGCACTAACATCTACTAGGTTCGTGAGAGGAGATATTATAATGGAATGACTAGCCAAAATTGAAAGAGAATGAACAATGGGTGGTTTATTACTTCACCTCTTGGATATCACGATGTACAAATATTTCAAAATAAAATACAATAAAAATAAAATACAACCCAAATAAAATAGAGCTCTTTCCCCAAAAAATAATAGTTTGCTTAGAGTTCAGTCTGTTACTACCCGGGTAGTGTGTGTTTTTAGTGTCTTATCTGGATTCCAAGTTCAGTTCAAAGTTCCTGCCAAGACCGTTAGGCTGGCCACACCATCATCGTCGCTTGCAGTCTCCGTGGGCTGGACTCGCCATCATGGTTCGAAGCTCATGGTTCGAAGCTCACTTTAAAACCAATCTACACAGGAGGTGCAGGAAAATAAACATTTGGTTCTAGTTCTTATCAATATTAGACCTCATCTTATTTCTGGACCATTGGAATATAACATTCAATGTAATAATGTTAAATAGAAAATTAATTGTATGTACCCTTTAAGTACTCTGGTATTTTTAGCTTAGTCAACTTACAGTTTATGATGAATTACCATGTAGTTTTAGCAGTAAAACACATTACTGTATCAACAATCAGTAACATACAACTGATATCAAATTAAACACATTGAAACTAAATTAAATAGAATATTAACATATTCCCTTCATTAAATTATTGAACTGATTAATTATTTATCAACCATTTTAACCTTGTTGGCTTTTAAACATTTAACATTAATATGAAAATTGCTTAAAATAATTTGTACATAGTAGTTATGAATTTCCCATTAAAAGTATCCTTTAATGGCTTTACATGTATCTTTAACCATGGACTAGTACTATTTCTGAGAAAAGAAATCATTTGCAGTGCAAAAGGCACATGCTTCTTTAGAAGTAATGTGGATTTGACCACGTTAGCAATTAGCATCGCCGGCGCTAGCGCTAGCATTAGCTCGCATGTTTAATGGTTATTTTCTAGTCAAAAGAACAATTTGCAATGATACAGAACGCACCAAAGCGGGTCAAACATTATTACAGAATCACACAACATCCCGACTGGTTTTAAGGAATGATATCTGGGTCTGCAAAAGTGTATTTTCAAGCTTGTACCACAATATTAGCTTCGGGCTAACAATGAGCTAACAGTGAACATTCAGTACACTCACCGGGATTTCTCAGTAATTTCTCAACAAAGGGGTCACTTCAGTGGCTCACAGGCGTTTGTCAAGGAGTGAAGCCTGTTACAACAAATTATTAGCCAAATATTCCAGAATAATTGACATTATTTCACGTTTTTTCCTACTTACTCGCTCTGCTCTGCAACACCACCGGAGCGTGCTTGGAAGTGACTGTGAACGCATGGCTAGGGTGTGGTTTTACCAGAGCGTCACGGTACACTCTACTGGGCACGTTCCGGTATTACAACTCAAATTACATAAACAGGTTAGTGGCCAATATTTCATATGGGTTACACAAATAACACATCAGATTTGTCCTTTATGGCAAACTCCGGAGACTTCATTTTAAGAAAGTGCTGAGGTCAGTGCCAGGGGTTCTAAAATCTAAATCAAGATAATACAAAACGGATCGCAAATGGGAGCAAAGGGAAATGTAGCAGAAAACTACCTCCACAAAGCACCAAACTGTTCATTACAATGGGTCGGACGAGGAGCAGAGGGGACATTTTCTTCACTTTAATGTTAAAATATGAAGCCGGTGCCGTGTGCCGGAGAGCAGGTGTTCCAGAAGCCCTGTTAGCCAAACTCAGCCAAAACACTCCGTCTGAATGAAGAATATGACCAGCCCAGCTCCATGTAGAGTCACCGTAATGTCCCGGAATATTAAACTCATTTTGTGTGTTTGGACGGCTGTCAAATGTCTGAGGCCCAGAGTGGTTTTCTGCGTGAAATGTAATGGTTTTTCTCGTTAAAATGTTGATGTACGAGAGAAAGGTGGGACATATTTCAACTGGGTGTCGATTCTGTGTGAGGTTGTCATTAATCTGAGTCCGACACAACGACACGCAGACGCATCAACGGGACAAAACAAGCAAGGGTTTCATGTGACCAGCTAAAGTCAGAGTCAGACTAAAAATATATAGTATGTCTAGACTTGGATTTAGAATCTAGATTCAACAGGATGTGATTTATGTATGTTGAATATTTCACTGGTTTCAAGGCATTTCTATCAGAGTATGAGAAGAATTTGACCTAAAAATTGGAAACAACTTTGGTATTTTCCTAAACCCAGTGGCAAATAATTAGACTTGAGGCAAGAAATAATTGCTTGAAACCAGTTCAGAGATTAAAAGTGTGGCAACTGATTTTCAAACTGCAAACACAAATGAAGTTTTAAATTCTTCAACACATGATTGACTTTGACATGAATACATTTTGGTTGCAATTACGGTTTATTAGGGCTGTAGTCAACCAAAGAAATTCTTGGTCGACTAAAGCATGTCCCATCGACCGATTAGTCGACTAAAAAGCTAAAAAAAATATAGTTTGATCTGACAATTTATCTGACGCAAAAAGGCAAAAGTGCAATGGAGTTCATGCAAAAACAACAATTTACACAGAAAATGAATATGACACAGTGTGTTTATATCAAAAAAAGGCAGAGTTTAGATTCTGGGCCCGAGCCCGTGCAGGCCCGACAACTACGTGAGAAATGTGGGCCGGCCGGGTTCGGGCCAAGACGCAGAGCCGCACTGAACACGTGCGCTTCGCGGATGATTGACAGCCGCGTCAGAACACAGCACAAAACCACCGCAGTGATTAAAAAAAGTCAGTGTTTAAGTGGCCAACTATACGGCGCGAGACTGAGGAGAGAGAGAGAGAGAGAAGACTTGTGAATAAGCGCGGAGAAGGAAAAAGAGAAAGGAGAACGAAAGACGGGGAAGGCACGTCTTTTGTTTCATCCGCGGATCAAGTAAAAGGTGAGGAAGAAGCAGAGAGAAAGTGCGCCGTTACGCGCTCGGGAGAAAAGAAGGAACAAGAGGGACGGAGGGAAGGAGAGAGAGAGAGAAAGAGAGAGAGAGAGAGAAGTGGAGGAAGCGCGTTTAGCGGCGAGACACACTTACATTAAACACGTTGGACATCATAAGAAGCTTTTTCTGTCATTAAAATGCCACAGTTCAGTGAGTGGGGGGGCGGGCTCTCTTCGGGCTCGGGCTTAGGCACAGGTTCCGGTCGGGTTCGGACACGACGTGCGCGGGCTCGGGCTGGGTCGACTAATACAAATTTTGGTTGACTAAAGCCCCATCGACCGATTAATCGACTAAACGACTAAAGAACTACAGCCCTACGGTTTATAAACTTCTTTTTACAAACAACAAAGTCAAACTAAAGAGGACCATCCAAGCTCACAGCGTCGGCCCTAAGCATAGGCAAACTAGGAAGTTGCATCTGGTGGTGAGAACGCCAAAGCTCTAAGAAAATGCAGTTCTACAACTCATAAGCCATTAGCCAGTTTCTATTTTGTCTCAATAGGACACATATTCATGAGTTATGACCACAAAAAGATGATGAACTTATAGAATGGCAGATTTAATTGCGCAAACTACTGTGGTGGTAGAAGTCTCATAAAACATCAGGCTTTAGTCTTTCTGTTCACAAAATCCAGCGTGAGGAAGAAGCTGTGTTCAAGAGGAAGCAGTGGTGGAGGAGAGAGAAGAAGGCTGGGGCCCACTTAATTTGAGATCTAAACAATTAAAATACTAGTGCTACATTAGGCATAACTTAACAATTGTAAAAGATGCATTAATAAGTAAAAATCTTAATAGGAAATTGTGTCTATTTTTTGCATAAATTCAAACATTACCTTGCCTTCAACACTAATAGATAAAGGTGTATAAACATAATTAAATTTAGATATTTATTTTATTTTTTTTACTAAAAATAAAGAGGATGGGGCTCCAAATAAAATTTGCTCAGGGCATCAAAAGGGCTACGTAGAGGCGCCTAGCTCAGCAACCAGCACGCATCAACTAATTTTTTTTCAGTTCAGACAGTAAACATGTCTCATTTTTTTACAATGTGCTTTTTATTTTTTTGGAAAACACAAGTTACTATTAAAAAAAAGTAGACCAACTTAAATGTCAAATGTTTAAATTAGTAGCTTGCTGATCTAGCTTTTTCATTTGATAAGAACTGGTCACACATATCTACTGAACTATGTTTTTTTTATCACAAAAAAAATGTTCATATAGGTTAACTAGTGCAGGTCACAATCTGAATACAATATCAAACTTTATGAGATGTTCTGTATCAACACCAGTCAGTAAACTAGTCTGACAGATTAAAGCAAGGGTGTCCAAACAAAGAGCCACATTTTGAAACTTAAATAGAGTGGAGGGCCATACTTTGAAGTCACCTAATTTAAGTGAACCAACACACTTTTGATAGGGCATTACACATTCATTTTATCACAGCAAAATCTCTCTCAAAGCTTATTTTGATTAAGATAGAAGAATAGCGCAAATGTGTACACTTTTTGTAACTTGGGTCAACCCAGCACAAAGTTGTGGACCAAAAAAAAAAAGACCGCAGTTTGTACATGCCTGAATTAAAAACACATCCATGATATCGGCTGAATCAATATCCTGGAGCCGATACCCGATCCAGTAAAATTTCTGGAACAGCATTCCTATCTGATTCCAGTATTTGATCAGTGCATTCCTAGACATTAGGTTTCAACTTTTGACTTGTCTTGAAATTAGTTTTTTGCAGTACAAAGTATTATAGATAGAGGAATACACATGTAGAAGATTTAAAATTTCACATCCAAGCTTGTATACAGTATATAATATGAATATGTGGTGTATTTAATGTAAAGTTGCCAGTATGAATGTGAGCATAAACTAGACTTTTCTCTCTGAAGCTGACTCAACAACAACACTTCTGGCATCAAAAGGAGCCGTTTAGTCAAAAGAAAGAAAAAACATGTCTTAAAAAATGCAGATGAAGCAGAGAGCCGGAGCTACAGAGCCGAGCTGACACAGAATATCTTCACTTTGATTAAAAACTAATCACATTCATCTCCTGCGTCATTAGGGACTCTCACTTCTCTACATAGTTTCATCTATAGTTCCACCATATGCTATCACTATAAGAGTTCTAGTGGATTTAATTGGGTTTAGTATTTCACATGATTTAGCTCAGCAAAGATGCAATCATTTCAAAACTACATTTGGATATATTTTAGTACAAATACTGGTCAATGTCCAACCTAAAAACAAGAACAATCTGCAAATACTGTTCAAAAAATCTCATCTGATCAAAAGTAACATTTTTTATTTTTCCCGTAACGTTAAGCATGCTCTGGATTTTGCAATGCTCTCTCTGTCTTCTTCTTTCTCCAGCTGATGTTCTTGTATTATTAACACTTCTGCTCTGTTCTGTGGTGAATCCAAATCTGCTAATGTGATTGTGAGGTGTGAGAGCCTGATCCCGTCCCATAAGAGCTGCTGCTGCTGCTGCTGCTGTGTCAGTGTGAACAGGGCAGGTCTCATTACTCCTGCACAGAGCTGTGTTTCAGTTATTTTTTTAACCAGGAAAGTCTCACTGAAATTCAGAATGTCTTTTGTAAAGGAGTCCTGGGAAAGGGAGAGGGAGGCACTACTGGATATGTTTTTAGTGATAGGGAAAACTGGAGGACACGGAGAAACTTACGCAGACACTTGTAAACTTTTAGTAGAAAGACCTCAGGCTGCCTCAGGAACTCCAGGACCATCTCGCTGTTGGGTCGCTCTTTTTGTTCCTAAATATGTCAGATCAGAAACATCTGTCTAAATTGTGGTGGAGTCATTTTGATTTACCTTCAAAAATTAAAATATCTTTGGTGAATCACAACGACATTGAAGTATCGAAAAGCAGATAATTGATGCTAAAGCTACTATTGAAAAAAAAAAACACTTGGTTGGTGAATGAGATACTGCAGATAACTAAAACCACGGTGTTTAGTAGAAGTATAAATATTTTGGGCTAAAAATTTCAGTATTGTTTAAAACCTTGAACTAAAAAAAGTGCAATTTTGAACTGAACCGTGCCCAGGCTCGAATGGCCTCTAAAACGGTGTTCTTTTGTCCAGTGTGAGGCAAACGAACCACGCTCAGGCTCGGCACGGTTCTGTCTCTGGCACGGTTGGAGGAGGTGGGCCAGAGCTCGGCACGGTTACTCATGTATGTACACACAACCTACAAGCTCACTGAGCGCTGATGTTTCTCACAGGAAGTACAAAAATGAACTCCGCACTCCGCAATAGTGTAGTAGTCAAGACCGCACTAATCGAGACCAAGACTTGCCCGAGACCACAAGATCTCGAGACCGAGACAAGACCAAGACCACAAAATGTCGAGACCAAGACCAAGACCAAGACCACAAAGTGTCGAGACCAAGACCAAGACCAAGACCAAGACCATCGAGACCAGGCCAAGACCAGTTTAAAAATTATGACTGTGCCCAGAGATAAACATTGTTCAAGAATAAACCGAAGACAGAGTTCAACAGTATAAAAAATGTTATTAACAAACTGAAGTCAGGGCTCCATACTATTTTTTTCACAGGAAGCACTGTAACTGATTCAGCTTAGGGGCACAGGGAAACCTTTACGAGCACTGGTCGTAAATTGATAATTGACATTTTTTTATTGCTCAATTAAATATAATTGACTATGCAATGTTATTTTATTTTATAATCCATTAATTTATTTTGCTACAAAATTGTATGTTGCCTAAAAAAAGCAAAGCACAAAAACTAACAAAAAATAAAAATGTTAAAATAACTATACATAGGCTACTTTGTGAAAGGAAAAGCAGCAGTAACAGGGCTGCACAACTGATCTTTACATTAGAAATGTTCAGTAGCTCTACTCTAAAGGTTTTATTATTATTTGCACAAATATTAAAAGTAGCCTAAACTGATCATCACAGGTTGTGAGGGTTCTACTCATTTAGACACTGTGTACATTTAGAGAATTCTGATAATGTATTGTTTGGCCACAGCCAGAATTGAAAAGCTTCCACAACTGCAATGAGATGCTTTCAGTAGGCTATTTGTTTTTAAATAAGACATTATGATGGGAAATGGATAGTTATGTTATAAAGCACAAACATTGTAAAATGTCTGGCCTAAGTGCAGGGTTATTTGTTTAAAAATATAGTTTGACACGGGATTCCACAAACCCCGTGTCTTCAGCTCCTCTGCACACTGGTATCTGTCCTGGGCCATCCACGCACCGCATCTGCACGTAAACCTCAGCCGTGGGAGAAGAGTAGGATGTTTTTTTTTGTCACGGATGTCACAGAATTGGATCTCTCTTGACTCGACTCGCAAACAAAGTGAAAGCGCAGCGCTGGGGTCACACAGTGCACGAGGACCGCGAGCGCGCACGGACAGAAGTGAAGCCAACGGGAGAAAATGAACAGCGGCGGAGGCTGGCAGCGTGAGGAGGAACGAGAAGTGGAGGACCGAACACAGGTAATGACCTAAACAAACCTCACGCGTGAGCTAGAGGCGCGCGCCCTCGGTGAGCGGGTTGCTTGATGGAGTCTCCAGCGGGAAAGCTTGGAGCGTATTTTGGGTTGACGAGCGGCTTTGGCTGGGCCTCGGGGCGCGTGGCTGCTCGGCGCTTTGGCGTGCTGTGTGCACGATCTGACCACGTGTAAGTGAAATGAGCCGGGGGCTGCCTGCACGAGGCACTAAGCTTGCTGTTCCGCTCCAAAATGACCAAGTCCCAGAGCGTCCTGGACCAAGACCGAGTCCTGGAGCGCTCGGAGACCAAGACCAAGACCAAGTCCTGGAACGCTCGAGTCCGAGACGAGGCCAAGTCCTGGAACGATCAAGTCCGAGACGAGACCAAGACCTTTAAAAAACGGTCTCGAGACCGGTCTCGAGGCCAAGACCGGTCTCGAGTACTACGACACTACTCCGCAATACAACCAGAGAGAAAAGTTGTGAACTCTCTTGTCTCTGTGCTGCTCCACGCAATTTTTAATACAAAGCCTGACAGAGGAACGCGCATCATGGGTCTGCTCATCATATTAAAGATATAACAGCCTGCACCTCAGAGCTTGGTCTTTCCTTCAGTGCGTCATATAAACATAGCTCCAGGCGATGACGTTACGGCCTGTGGCTAGGTTCGTTTATGCAAATGTGAGTGCAGGCCACAGAAATGTCTGCGATGAGACTTGAGCATGGCTCGGTTAAAAACCTAATGTGAGTGTCCTTAGACTCACATTGTTTTGATGACTTGAGACTTGATTTGATTAAATTAACTAAAACTTGGGACCTGACTTTAACTTGGACCTATGGGACTTGAGACCATTTGATTGAATGTGAGAATTTAAACAAATCTATGAAGTTGTAGAATCAGTTAATTAATATGAAGCTGTGAAAAAACTTGAAAGTGATATCTGAAGACTTGGGCTTGACTTAGACTTACTTAAGACTTGTAATTTTGCATTGAGAATCAATATTTTCCTTGTTATGATGTTTTTTCTTTGTGTGTCTAGGTCTTTAGATTCTGTTTTACAAAATGTCCTGTAAGTCTTGTAAAAGCAACATATGTTACATGTTTAAAATGTGAACTGAATCTAACTCTCAAAAATGCCAATCTCTTGGTAAGAAGAGCCACACTTGGTTACTGAACAACCCGTTGGAAAATCCCAAAACAGGAGGGGTAGTTTTTGCGGGGGCTGGGTGCTTTTCATCCTCCCACAGCCTGTATCTGTCACTGCGATGCGTTCACTGCCCTTCGTAAACTCCACCGCTTCATTCATTCCGCCTCAGTCTTTCCTCGAACAGCGGCAGCAGTAATTAAACCTCTTTTCAAACTCGGGGGGCCCCTCTCTCTGTTAGATGCATTTCCACCGGGCCGGCCCCCTTCTCCCCGTCCGTAATCCCCTTCTGGAGTAAACAAATTGGGCTTTTGAGTGTCCGGAGAGGCTGTGTCTGTGATAGTGGACATGTGCCTGCGCCGGGCCCACAGAGCAGGAGGTGTGGCTGCAGAAGTGAGCTCCAACGGGCTAATTGCTCCCAGGCCGGCCCGCCAGGATAAAGGCCTTTCATTTGCTTAATCCACGACTGAAACCGCAACTTGTGATTACGAGTCAAGAGCTCTCCAACACCTGCGCTAGGCTGGTGAGATTCAGACACAAGCAGAGTGTTTTTATTACTGAGACGCTAATGCCGCTTTGTCCAATTAAACAGAGGAACACTGGGGTTAAGTTTGAACTAAGTGCCAATTTGGAGAGAATGAGGAAACACTTGAAATCCTTTATGATGCATTACTGTATGTGTGCTTAGTCTCATTATAGACACATTAGCTTTGGTGCGCCTACATTAGCAGTTAAAACATTTATGAGAGTACAAACATGTAATACAGGGATTCAATTCTGCACATCAAAATGACTTTTCTTGTTTTACAGTAAGTAACTTAATATTCAGTTTTCAAATTTCAAGTTTATTAAGACAACATAAATTACATAGCACAATGCAGAGATGCTTGTACCAGATATAGCTTACAGCTAATTTCCATCAATAGTCCTGGAAGGGTCAGGGGAGGCACATTGGACATGTTTTTAGTTGTAGGAGGAACCAGAGCACCGGAGGAAACAGACACAGGGAGACATGCAAACTCCACATAGAATGACCCGGGCGGCCGGAGTCAAACCCAGGACTTTTGCTATGAGGCCAGAGCGCTAACCTCTGCGCCACCGTATTAGCAAACTGATACCTTTCAATCATGAAAGAATCAGTTTGCAATTAAGGAATTCTGACAGAAATAGCTTCATTTAAAAAATTGGACATGTGCAACATTTTTAGCAGCAAATGTACGATTCTTGAGACTTAAAGGTGCACTGCGCAAAAATAAACTTCAATACTTTGAGTAGGCTTACATGGCCACAAAACATAAAAAATACCATTGTCTTGAGGAGCAGAACACGTCTGTTTCTGCAGAAAAGTGGTTTCTTTAGCTGACTTTTTCAGATTATGGCTTAGAATGCATTAATCTCCATTCAGAAAGTCCAACATAGTATAGTTTTAGCTTCTAATTCTACTGAATTGTGTAAATGACGTTTCACCTCCAGAAAGTTAGCTTAACCCGAGGTATTTGTATTTGATATGGTCTATTAAGCCATATTATCTTAATTTAAGCATCTTTTGTTCTGATTTCAAGTGAAGCTGCATTTTTTTTCAATTTTAACGATGACTTTTTCCCATATAAGTAAAATCAATATAAAATGCTTGATCCATTGGCAAATCATAGTTCAAGACAGTCAAACGGCATTATCATAAGCATTTATTCACTTTTTGCCTTATTTAAGATAATTCCAGAGCAACTTCATAGACAATTTTATGTTAATTCCATAAAAAGTTTTCCACAATAATGTTTCTGAAGCTAAAGCAGCAATATGTGTATTTAAACAAAAGTTCTGAATTTCCATCCTTTTAGCCTCAGACTTCACATGAGCTGATAATGACTGTTTATAACGAGCTCTATTTGACCACACAAGAACAAAACACCGCTAAGCACACGGTCTCTGCGTAAAGTGTTTAACAAAGTCTGCACGTTTAGGCTTTAGTGATGCTTCTCCATTGACTCTGCTCGTGATTGTTTCCAGTGCATTTCCCACAAGCTCGACGGGCCTATAGCGTCTTTCACGGAGCTCAGCGGGAGTCTGGACCTGCACAAAGACAAGCTGGACTTAAACCGGCTGCACAGATGCTACAAGAACGCAGAGGAACCAGAGGAAGACGTTTACAGACAGAGGAGCAGACAGAGTTAAAACACTGGGAGGAAAAAGGGAAATGGGTCTATTCAGGATCATTAATAAAGATTTATGAGTTTTTTTTACACACTTACGACTAAACAAGAGACTGAAGCAAGTTAATTCTACTCGATCTAAACTTTTAAACAAGACACAACATGAGACCACTGAGCACTGTCTGAACTGAATAGTTTTAATTCTATTGCAGCGCTCTGATTGGCTGTGCTTTAATGGTCCACTCCAGTTTCACTTTGTCATTTGGAAAAAGAAGTTTAAAAGTCATAATTGCAGCAAAGTGAATACATGTTGATACTAACCATGTGTCAGATTTACAGCTACCTCACCTTTAACCTACAGAGACTGAAAAAAGCTTTTTTTTCTTCTTGAAACTCAGGTAACTCATCAGGACTTGTGAGGACAAAACATTATGAGATGTTTTGGTACATCAGTCAATAAATTATATAATAATGCATTAGATTTATATGAAGGGATTGTTTGTTTCTCAACATGAGCGATGCATGCACAACTGGACAGCGGAAAGAGCCGCGGCTGATTGACACAAACTGTAGCAGCAACATTCACCAGCGCTGTTGTCAGTAACTACAAGAGTTTATCACTGTGAGAAAACAAAAGTTGTGCTGATAAATCAACATTTGTGAATGAAATGTGTTACATTTAGACAAAAAAGAGCAGAAAAAACACGGTCTCAAGCTTCAGGAGACAGACCGGTTCAGACCTGATCCAAACAACTTGCTATTTTATTGTTTTGTTGTTTTTCGGTTTCCCCAACCAACTACATGGATAGCATCTCTTTCTGCAAATGACATGCACAGTAAAACGACTGATAATCCCTCTATAGTTCTTCTCAAAACACCCAAGATGCTTCACACTTTATTCATTCACTTCACATGCGATGGTAAGTAGCTACGGTGCAGCCACAGATGCCCTGGGGCAAACTACTAGAAGCTAGGTAGCCATTTTGCAACACCAACCCATCTGACCATCATCAACTATTCACACTCCTAGATCTAGACCAGGCCACGTGGGAAGTGTTCTAAGGACACATCAAAGAGTTTCTCCTCTGTCCGTCCCACTGTGGCACCCATCCAAGTACTGCCAGGCTGAACCTGCTTAGCTTCTAAGATCTGACAGAATCAGGATCTGACTTTTTGAAATTGTCCACTTTTATCTGTCAGTGTCTTTATATTGAAAAATGAACTGAAACTGAAAAATGTGATTATCTGTCATAAAGACTTTAAGTTCTGGTCATACACACACACACAGCAGCAGCAGCAGCAGTAGTAGTAGTAGTAGTGGACGAAGTATTCTTCCTCCTCCTGTGTCTCCTTCACCTCAGTGTGTTTTATGTGGCCCCAGAGTCACAGACAGACTGTAGTAAAGCACAGAGGAGGCTCCACACTCGCCCTCCATAAATCTACTGCTGTGATACAGAGAAACACGACAGGATCCTGGAGCAGACTCAGCTCCAGGCCTGAAGGGAAGATCCAACACTGCAAAAAATACTACACACCACTGCAATGATTGTTTGTCAAACGCTTCAAACAGCAGCACATTTGAGTTTATAATATACTTCATACTGTTTTTTAAAGTTAATGATTGTTTTTTTATGTAAAGTTTTTCTTTGCCAAACATGATCCATGAACTTCATCCAACCTAAAGCATATTTTTTGTTCTATTTTCAGGCCACTGTTAGTATTTAGGCTCCCTCAATCCTTCTACACGAGTATGAGTTTGGAGAGGTGTGGCCCAAGTAATATTCTCATAAGAGATTATTTGTCACTTCACTCGTTATGTCGGTGGAGTGACTGTGACAGTGGACTCACAGAAGAACTTGGGCGTCTTGATAAGCAGTTCCCATTCATTTCCTCTGCAGGCTGGAGCAAAGAGGCGACATGAGAAGAATGACAAGACGAGCGGAGTCTGACCTGGACCACTCCGAATTAACAATTTGCAAATTCAGAGCAACATTGCCGAGGCGAAGGCCACTCAGTAAACCTTTCTACACACAAACGAGGTATTGGTCGAAGCACTCAAAACGTTCCCATTACCCCTCCTTCTGAAAATTTCCCGTAGACGACCAGAGACAACACACAATCAACCAGGGCTCAAGGGGGCGGGTTAATCGCTGCTGTGTGAGTCTGCTGTGACTCTGTTATGACTTTTTCCAGATCATATCATTGTAAAGAGATGGTACGATTCACTTAAGTTACGATTTGATGCAGCCATGATTTTTGACTTGGATTTTTTTTAGTTTATCTATATTAACAGCAATGCCAATGTTGTTGTTTTTTAATATACATTTGAACAGTAAACAATCATGTTTAGTGTCCATCTTTAGAGGTCCACTGGTTGTTAATGCAACATAATAATGTACATTCAGTCAGGTCTAGCACACGTTAACGCTTTGTTTCTTCAAAACATCGTGGCTATTCTTGTATTATTGTGAGTATTAACTACAGATCTGTGTCTGTGTGTGTAGGACGGTGGCTGCATGAGCAAAACAGATCAAAGTTTTCAAAGTTTTCTAACAATTTTCCATCTCTACATTGTAAGGCTCCAAAATACTGTGCTGGACTTTTACATGACCAAACAGTGTCGGTCTTAAAATGTAGAAAATAGCAACTGATGTTACGTAAACTTGTCACTTTATCACATCCACATAAAGTCATTGTAAGCAGGGGTTTATTCACAAAAACACAAGCTTTCTCAAGTTGTTGCGCTAATAGATCCATTTTTTAGAGTGCGCGGAGCCTGGGAGCAGTGACCTCATGTCTGTGCATTAATCTCCTTTATTCTCCTCTGTCAGAACGAAAACAGCTGAAAACCTACAGTCCCTAAACAACTCTTCATCAGCAGGAGAGCTTCTGTGTAAATCAGAACGCATTCGAGAGCTTTTTAGTTGATTTGACTCAAACGAATGGCCGTCCCGCTCGGAGAGAGAGGGACACGGTTTGAGCAGCAGCAGCAGTGACGTTTTTACAGATGTAGGAAATTCAAGTCGGATTTTTATGGATGTGACGGACAGAATGGAAAAGTCTGCTGAGCTAATCCAATGGAGCGATGGTTTATGGAGATTCAAACTGGGACCGAAGCTTAAAACTGTGAGTAAAGATGGAATTAACGTCGCTTTGTAACGGATCGGATGGCGACGTCTGCTAAGCTGATTCAATGAAACCAAATGCTTTATGGATGGTTTGAGTGAAGTTTTATAATTAAGAGGCTGCAACTTAAGATAAAAATAGATCTGACTGATTGCAACTGAGTGTGAAGCAGCTGGGATTAAATCAGTTGCTCCAAAGCTACCAAAAAGGTGCCTTGTGGAGAAGTTCTTTTCACAGTGAGGAAGGATGGAGCGTGAGATTGACAGGCGGATCGATGCAGCGTCAGCATGATGTGATCACTGTATCAGATTTTGTGTGAAGAGGGAGCTGAGTCAAAGGCAAAGCTCTCGATTCACCGTCAATAACCCAACCACACCTGTCAGTTTGAGTAATGACCAGAAGGAACTTGGAGGAGAGCCTCCACGTCAAGAAGCTGGGATGGTCTCAGTTTCAGTTTCCTCCTGAACACCTCCCCGGGAACATGTCTCTCGATTGGCCTGGGATGCCTCAAGAGTCTCGCTGGAGAAGAGTGTGCAGACAGGAAAGTCTGCCACAGCGACCTGCAGCCCTATAGCTTAAAGAAATCCCATACATCTGAAACATTCTATTGTGTTAAAAATACTTTGAGCATTCTTTATAATACAGTAGAAAAGTAGACATAATGTCATTCTATATACCACTATTTTTCACAAGTTTTGAACTCTGCGGCTTAGACAACGATGCAACAAAGTTATGGATTCTCATAGACTTATATTAACAAGTGCAGCCTTAGATGTACTTTATCATTTTTCTTATTTAGATCTAGTTGGTGCGGCTTAAGCATTATTTCCACACAACAAGCAAGAGGCATCTCTCTTCGAGGTTTCAAAAGAGAGTTTTGGGAAGTTTAGTGCTAGATAGTCTGGTTAGGACAGAAATTAGCTGGTTGCCATGGTAATGAGTTTATTACTGTTGTTTAACAGGCCTAAAATGTTATGTTTTTTATCTTAACCTTTACCCAAACCTTTTTCCTAACTTGCCCATCACCAACTTTTTTCTAATGTACTCTTCTCCTAAACTTAATCACTGTCCTCTCCACTATGTAGCATTTACCTTTTAGGAAGTTTGCTCAGAAAAAAGTTAATTTAAACATGCTTTCAAACATAGTTTAAGTCTGTTTTGGCTAAAAGTAAAATGGTGGGTCTCCAAAATATCTGCATATCACTAAAGCTCTATTAGTGGGTTACAGTTCAAGGCCATCCTAAAATATGTTTTTTTTTTTGTTTTGCTCAAACAAATGTAGTACATTGAATCAGAATGTGTATTTTGACTGTAAGAGTGCACGTCCTCTCCTTCCCTGTTTTGTGCCTGTCCCGGTCCGGCTGCTCAGCTCTGGGAGGGGCTCATCGATAACGCCTGCCAAGCGGCATTAGCGGCCCGGGACACTGCGGCGAGGCGCAGGCGGGACCGGACTGTGATCTTATTTATGAGAACACAAAGGGTCTGCGGGGCCAAACAGGCGGCCCGCGTGGAAGAGAGCTTTGAGAGAGAGAGACTGACAGCACTCAAACCCATGAGGCCACAGCACAGCCATCAGGGGCCCCGACAGGACAATGGGACAAAGGGGTGGAGAGGGAGTCACTGTGAGAGGATCAGAAGTTATGAACAGTCAAAGCAGCCGGTTAAAATCAGGTTATGGGTTTGGGGGACATGATGCACAATGTCACTTAGAGTATATCTTATCAACAACACAGCGTGCATGAATCAATCCAAATACAAGTCTGAGCAAACTAATGATGGGAGACATGGTTAAAACATGGCTAAAATCTCAGAAAGTGAGTTTTACACAGTAGGTTTTCTTTGCGATAGACCTATTGTGTTTTTTCCATGTAACTATGACATATGAGATCAGTATTTTAAGTTTTGTTCATTCTAAACCAAGAAGTACAAGTATAAGTGTCATCAAAATCTGCAAAACTGTTCCAAAGAGTGTTTTTTGCACTTTTACCCTCGTAGTTTGGTCCCATTTAAATTCACAGCCTGTTTGTGACTTGTTTGTGACACATTTGTGGTCTGTTTCCCCCATATTTTGACTTTCCTCTGCTCTCTCTTTCTGTCTTTGCTAAGCGACGCTGACAGGCGTGACAGATCTGTGTTGTGACTCGGTCCCGCCTCCAGAACCTCCAGCACATGTTCCCATAAACACACCCAGGCCTCGCTGCTCTCTGTAGGATAAGGTTTACAACCGGGACCCTCTGTCTCTCTGCGGGACAGAAACGACCGGGACCCTCTGCTTCTCTATGGGACCTTCTGTTTCTCTTTGGGACAGAGGGACGGCCAGCTGGAGCCTCAGGATATAGTCAGAACACAGCAGCAGTGAGTGAGTGGCTCCTCAATCAAACACGACTTGATTTAAGACCAGAGAGTTCAACAGGGCTTCACCTCTTTGTGCATAAGTCTCACTATTAAAACAGGCCTTTGCACACAGTGAATGCCTGGTTCTTACTCTGCTGTGATAAATGCCTACTTGCCCTAGTTTCTATCCTTTATGAGAGGATCGCTCCAAAAGCAGGAGTCAGAGCTGAGAGAGTGAGAGCCTGGCGTTAGCATGCGCACAACCAAGAGGCAACTGTTCTCAAGCACAGAGAGCATGTGCTTCCAGCTGGCACATGTAGTGTGTCTTTAGGGTTAAAGAGTTGTCTTTACTGCCATTCGCACACTGTAAAGCTAATATTTTAGTCCAAACAGTGTATCTACAAACTCCACTGACGAATGCACATTATAATGTCACTGAAAAGATCCAGGAGGAAAGTACTTCTCCCAAAGCAGCAGCTAATCTGGTCCTGATACATTGACCTCACTAGTTTAACTGATCTGGACACATCTAGTGTAGACACACTCATAGAAAATAACGTGAGCTGCCCAGTTTGCAGCACTTTGGTGAGCATTGAATTGACTTTAACCATTTCTTTCATCAATTCATTGCACGCTTAGATCTGTGTGAGTGTCTGGATGCGTGCCTCATCTGCAACACATAACACAGAATCAGAAACCCTAGAAACACATTTGTCAAAAAAATAATGTACACCCCACGAGGTAATAAACAATCATATAAATCCATCCCATACTGGCTGAATAATGAACACCAGATGAACTAACAGATCTGCAGGTTTAATCAAGAAAATACAGCGGATTTTAGAAACTGTCAAACCAAGGCTGAAAAAGATGAGCTAAACCAAGACCACGCAGGTCTAAATCAGGTTTTAAATGTTGTCTGTTTTATTACAACATTTAACATTACTTTTTTATACTTACTGCAGCGACCGAAGCCGTAGAGTTACGCTTTTTGTGACTAAAACAGGCTTTAACCACGTCTAAAAGCGTGCATGTGTGTAGCCTGGCAAAATAACGTGCCACACAGAATCTGCGAGGTGTCATTCAGAGTTCGGATGGTTTTCTGGACACATGGGGCAAAATTTGAGATTCGAGTTACATGTGTGATGTCTAGTGACCCTAGTATCACTACAGACAAAACTCTTAGCCCTGGCAAAGCTACTACACATTGTACATGTAGTTTTATTTATGCATGTGGCAAGAAGTTTCCGATCCCCACTCCTGTCTTTGAGTCCGAAAATTTCACTTTATTTAGCCTCCTTATCACAAAAATATAACAACGACTAGTACTACAGACTTGACCCCAAACACTGTTCCAAATGTTATCAATTGATCCTAGAATAAAGTAACTAAAATACATTGCTAACAAGCTTTTCTGAGGAATATTTAGGAAAAAAATGTGCTAGAACAAAAGAAACAAGGCAAATTTATTTTATAACCACATTTTCTATAAGACTTTTCTTTTAAGTCTAAATGACCCAAACCCATGATTAACATTCATATATTCTCCTCTCACACGCGTCGCAAACATCTGCACAACACCTCATCAAAAAACCTGCCTAGTCATCGCATTTACCGCCCCTCGACCCCTCCGCGACCTCCGACCCCTCGCCCACTGACCTGGAAGTTATGTCCATTCTGAGACGTCCACTTCCTGCCCCAATAAACACACAGCGGCGGAACCAGGAGAGCCCCCGAAAACACAGGGGCTTGAATTATTAACCAGAGGCCACAAAGAAGCAGAATGTGTCCCAGTGCGGCTCACGTTTGGGAGGGTCAGACTTCTGAAGCCGAGGCACAAGAGGCAATGCATTGTGGGTTAAAGAGTCCATTAACAGCTGTGCGCAACAATAAAGGAGAAAGAAAGAGAGAGAAAGCTTGCCCGAGTTTCCAACAGCGGTGAGAAGGAGCCAAGTTGGACGCTTGTTTAAAAAGTTTATGGTAATTTGTTTTGAGTCAGAGTCAAAAATGAAAAGAAAAAAGTGGGAAATTTCAGTTGGAAAAGGTTTTGAACAAATGATGAGTTGCCCTTTACTCCAAGTATCAGTCAACGAAACGATTAACAAACTGCACTGCTGATATTTACACGTCTTCGCTTTGGAAAATTACTAACACGTGTAAACTTGGTTGGCCTGATGAATCCGTCTGTTTTTATTTCACTTTGTGGAAACCATCGCCCTGTTGGGGTTTGTTCGTTAAGCGGAGACTTTTTTTGCTTTGACTAATCATGCACCTGAACACATCAGTGTAGACCAGGAGTAAAGAGTAAGTAAACTTTATTTATATAACACTTTTCCCAGACACAAAGAAACAAAGAGCTTAAAAACAACATTAAAGAAAAGATACAGTCAGAACATCTTCAGCAACTGCAAATTTAGAACTCAAACTTTTGCTTATAAGTGCGTGTCTGCCATTGTGGCGTATCTGTGAGAAAACTTAGAAATTAAAGGTATAGGGTTCATATTTGACCTGAGGACAATCAAAGTTTGCCATCTCAACTCTGGTTGGTTCTGGCCAACACACAGCTTCATCTCTGTGCAGTGATTGGACAATTGTTCTTCCTGGTTTGGGGGAACAGTCTGCAGCTCTGTGATACCAGACGCAGTAGGAGGTACCAGCCTGGCTATTATCTACGTTTGCCTAAAGTTGGGGTAGCTGATTTTTACACTACAAACTTCCTCTCATAAATCCTTCGACACATGGTCAATATCGACATGTATTTATTTGGGTTGTAATTCTGGCTTAAAAACCTCTTTTTACAAACAGCAAAGTGCACCCATGCTCAGCCAATCAGAGCGCTGCATTAGGTTCTTGAATAGAACAAAAATTCTTTATTATTCAGTTCAGACAGTACTCAGTGATTTTGTTTTTTCACTATGTGCTGCATAAATCCTATACTTTTTAGTGGAAAGCACAAAGGTTACTAATTTATAACAAAAAAGTCAGTTACCCTAACTTAAGGCAAGTTCAAAGCATTTTTGAGGGAAATTCATTTAATGTTTAGCTTTATATAAGAATGATAAAATGATAACATAGAAAACTTTAGGCTAAAGTCAATTAAAGAAATTCAGCCACCTTAGCAATGCTTAAAACATTTGGATTACGAAAATATCTTTTTGACTTGAGTCTGTATTTCTTGTAATTAATGATAAGTTAAATTTGGCAGTGTTACTAGAGTAAAAAACAACAACAATTTCTCAAAAAGTTGCTTAAACTTGAAAAAGATAATGAAAAGATAAAAAAAATAGGCTTACTTGTTTTTTATTTTTTAAGTGAGCCGAACATCTACACTGATCCAATACTGAGCTCAAATATCAGTGTCGATACAGAAAAGTTTACTGGTCCAAAATATCAGCTCAGCTCATAGTTGCCCCTTTATATGACCATAATGAGACTAATTTACAGCTGATACTGACAGAACATCCCATAATGTTTGACATATTACTCAGATTAAGTTGCACTATCAGTAACTTTTTTGGAAAATAGGTTTTTCAGTCCATATAATACTATCAGTTGGTATCGATATTGGCAGATTCTTAAGTATCAGAATCTGTATCAGAATTGAAAAACCTGGATCAGTGCACAACTAATCTTAACTCATTTCAATAATCTGGACTCAATACTTTGAACGACTGTGAGGCCCTGGGTTTACAGTCAGACTGAAGGTTAGACCAAGGACCAGGCCTCCACAGAGAAGTCCACAGACCTGGCTCCGGTCCAGACTCTCTCAGACTGCTCAGAGCTGCTGCAGAGTCTCCCGTCTGCAGATAAGACTGAGAGGCTCGTCATGGCACAGACCCAAAGTCACTGTGAAGAGACGACTCACGGGGACAGATCTGGCAACGCATCAGATCAGCCCTCTGGTAAAGTCAACACCAAACACTGAGGGAGAAACACAGAGGAACACTGACACTGGCGTTTTTAGGAAGGATGAAGTTGATGATTTTTCTGCCACACCAGGAAAATTACTATTTATAATTTAGTTTGAGACGATTCTGTTTGGTCAGGATTTGATTCTCATCTTGATACATGGATCACAATTTATACTGTATATAATGTAAACTTTGTTAAAAATGGCATACCAGACTTTTTATTTACGTTCAAACGACTTTTTTACGTTCAAACGAGAATATAATGCCGTTATAACGACTTTTTATTTACGTTAAAACGACAATATTCTCGTTAAAACGACTTTTAATGAAAAATAGACAGCTCTATGCTCCGTTTATTAATCATCACACAGATTAAACTGGATTCTAGTGTTACTGCTACATATAAGATCTGGCTCCTCTTTATAAATACGTGCGCATCGCTTTGATATAAAATACGCTGACTTTCCTCTTTCCTCATTTCTCCGCTGCCCTTTCTCATCTCTCTCTCCTCCGTCTCTTCGCAAAGGCCTAAATTCTCGATCGTCTCTGATTGGCCAGCGCCTCGTCATTTTAACTTATTCAGAACTCCGGTCAGTGCTTTTCTAACTGCTTCAAAAAGACAAAACAGAAGAAGGACACGAGAGAACTCAACCCAACACCATCTCTCATCATTATTTTACTCACAGTTGTATTTCGATTAATTCCTAACAGATGCTTGAGGACAATACAACCACCTATCCCCTTAGGCAGATTCTGGCTAAAATATACAGCCACAAAAATAATATTTATGTAAAATCTGACGGTTTGTTACAGCTAAATTTTACAATGAAGATGACACACTTTAAAGAGGCGGAGCTTATCAGTTCTGCAGAAAGTCAATGGACTACACGTCTCCTTTAAACTTGACTTTTAAAAACACTTACATCTGCTCTTTCTGACGCACCCGGTAACCTTCTTTACAAACACAACAACAGATTATAAAACAGCACTTGTACGCCTGGCTCTGAGCTGGAGAAACACAAGAGGACCACGATCGGTGCCAAAACACATCCCAGAAAAGCTTTCCACAGCAGCACAGTTGACTTTATTCAGATGAGTGAACATGTCGAGTCTTGACTGATTACAAAACTGTTTATTATTACGTCTGCACTGCCTGTACTGTAAGTTTGGTGTCAGTTGGTTCACCTCGGTCGTAATTGCTCTGAAATATTCTATTATTTTTGGTGGACGGTTTCCAAACTGTGGTTCAGGAGTTCGTAGATAATAACTGCAAAAGCATCATATAATTATTAGCTTTGATCAACTGTAAATGCTACAAAGAGACGGGAAGTGTGTTCATGCAGTCCATTATATTATTACAGTATAATACAACTTTGACAGAAAAAATGTTATGTTTTCTATATAAATCTCACTTTTTTAGAGGGATTATCGGTCGACATCACTTTTCGCTGTACTGCACATGTCACCTGCAGAAAGAGACGCTGTTCATCTAGTTTTTAATAAAAACAACAAAACAGGATGAGAAATAGCTGTCTCCTGAAGCTTGAGACTGTGTTTTCCTGTGAGTTTTTTTCACCTTTCATTCATAACAACGCATAACTTTTGTTTTCACACAGTGACAAACTCTTGTAGTCAGCTGACAACAGCCCTGGCTAGTGTTGCTGCTACAGCTTGTGTCAATTAGCTCTTTCTGATGTCAGGCTGTGCACGCATCCCCAGTGTAGATAAAAATATAATCCCTCTATACAAGAGGTCTCCAACCACCGGTCCAGAGCCCAAAACCAGCTATCTGCCGGGACCCAAAAGGTCTTTTAAAATGTGTTTTATTTTTATTTTACAGCCTATCACTACTTCCTTGTGTTTTCTTATGAAAATGTAGCACCACTTATCCCCAAAAAACACCAAATGTACTAATAAGAGAGCTAAAAGTATACTACACAATAATAAGTTGTATGTAATTAGCGTCATTGGTATTGGAGCTACCAAACCTCAACTGGTCCCTGGAAAAAAAAAGTGACTGTTCCGGTCCTAACAAGAAAAAAGGTTGCTGCTCTATACAATATAGGTTAACAAACTTGGAGATTAGAGCAAAAATGAATTTTAATTTGGGGGAAACAAGCTGAACAACACGCTGAAGCAAAAGTTGAGCCTAATGACTCGAGGTATGAATTAAACACAAGCAAGAAAAAGTAGCAAAAACAACTTCTAAAGTTCATTCATGTTGTTGTTGCTGTTAGGTGTTGCAGGTGACTGGAGCCTATCCTAGTGGCTTTGAGCCTTAGGCGGGAGACACCCTGGACACTGGCCAACTCGTCGCAGGGCAAACATAAAGAAACAATCATTCACTCTCTCATTCATTCACCAGGGGAAACTTACAGTAATGCCCAATTAACCTAAACATGTTTTTAAAGATGGGAGAAAGACTGACGGTGACACGGGGAGAACATGCAAACTCCACCCAGAGAGATCATGAGATATTGACGTGGCTTTACCTGGGACTAAAACGATCTCCAGCCACTTTGCTACAGTGCAGTTTCCTTTTTTAACTTGCACATGGTTAAAACACATTTTCAGTAAAACATTATTAGAATTAGGATTTAACTAAACATTTCACTTGTTTTTTTGTTGGCTTTTTAGATGAAGTTCATAATTGTCTTTAGTCCAGTAAATGAGACATACTGTATGTAGAGGTCACTCCACAACTGCTACCTAGCAACCATTTTATGAATATGGGTCAAAATCCACATAAATAGACAAACATTATGCAGATTATTCACAATCTCAGTTTGTCAGAGTTCTAATATGCCTCTAACATCACATATTATGATATACGATCTGATTTTACCCAGCCCAATAAAAGAACTTTTAAGAAACAATATTAAAAAGCAGGTATCCAGTCCTGACTATGAGAAAAAGAACTACAGGGCCCAGTTTTAAATAATCCCACAGCTCCAAAGGGTCAAAGCAGAGGACACAGTTTCCTACAGGGAGCTTAAGAGCCTAAATTAACTCTTTCCAAACTAAAACCATTTGCAGGGCAGAACGTATCATAATGTGAGCTGATAACTTAGTCACTTAGGATTTGGCTTGAATGAGAAAGTCACATTGACATTTTTTATCCTGTTACTTCTTCCTAACCCACAAATCCAATATTAGCCGTTATCATTATCGGCGCAGCCTCACTCTGACTCCAGCTGTATTTTTAGGCTGCTTTTGAAGTTTTTCCTCTTTTTCCAGACTCCCTCCGTGTTTTCCTCCCTCGATAGGAACATCTCGTTTGCAGATAAGCTCTGGGTTGGGCTCCTGGGGAAACGGTGAATCAGTGCGAGGACATTGTAGACGCGGTAAACAGAACGATACGGCAGTAAGTCGTCAGTGTGACTCAGCTCAAAGTGTGATTCTGACTGAGCTGATGGAGGCCACAGACACAGGGCTGACCTAGGAACATTTTCAGAATGGTTCTTCTCTAGGATATTTTAGACCAACAAATGCAGTAGTCAGTTACAGAACTTGAGAATCTAGTTAATATAAGTTCACATGAGTCTTATACGCATGTCAGTGTTTCACAGTGGGGCTTCCTGTACCTCATCCTTTTCTCCCCTGTGCTGTCCGCCTTTGCTCCAGTTTGACTGTGACCTGAATAAGCAGCATCCTTGTGATGGACTCGGACTTGAACAGAAATAAGTCTGAAGAAAGAATTCAGCAGAAATGAGCAGAAAATCTACTGTAATTATCATGTTAAACCTGTGGACTTAATAGTTTATTAACAGTTTGTCCTTGCAAACTGGCTAATACTAATAATATTAACACAAATAACTATTGTCTAATGGTTTATGAGCAGTTTTGGGTAAATTACTGTCAAATTTTAACACATTACATTAATATATTTGTTCGAATCAGGTTCCTAAATTTAAAAAGTGTTTATTGTTTTATTGTTTTTTTGAATGTATATTGTTTTGCTAACCAATAACTTTTAACTTTGGGAAGTCCACGGAGACGACTGTTGTGATTTTGGGCTACAAAAAAATAAATTGTTTTGATTCGTATTAA
This sequence comes from Mugilogobius chulae, assembly GCA_038363315.1. Taxonomy (NCBI): domain Eukaryota; kingdom Metazoa; phylum Chordata; class Actinopteri; order Gobiiformes; family Gobiidae; genus Mugilogobius; species Mugilogobius chulae. The sequence continues at coordinate 22,866,294 of CM076401.1, read as the reverse complement.
AATATTACTGTTGAGTTACTTTGAACTAATACATTTGCTAAGACATTGTACAATACTAATCTTGTTACATTTACACTGGATTACAGATTCATTAATAGAAATGTGATGTTACGAAACCTTTTCCTCATAATATTTTTCTCCTTTAAATCAACAAATGCCACAGAAACTTTTCTAAACCAGTTTCAGTCGTATTTTGATCCTGAAGTGGAACATCAACACATCTCATTTATAAACATGTAACTTGAGTTACTCAGATTATAATATGTAGCATTTTCATAAGTAATGAGTTACACTTCTCAGTTACTGAAAAGGGGAATATATTACAGTAATAATACTCCCAACATTGTTTCTGAGGTATAACATTTTTCCAAACAAAGTCTTTGCTTTTGTGTTCTGTGAATGATCAGACGCTTGTCTCCAGACTTATGTCAGTGAAACAGCTATATCTGTTCTGTCACTGCACTCAGTCTGAATATCAGTTATGTAAGCATTATCCAGTTTGTGAATTTGAGCCTGCCGTTGTCAATTACCTGCACTTACATGCAGCAAACACCACTCAGACATCAGGTGGGCTTTTCTTAACTCGACTGTGAAGCTCCAGAGCACCTGAAGTCCTACAGACTCTTACTAATAAGTAATGGTTTAATAGTAAAGGTTTAATAGTAGTAAAGGTTTAATAGTAGTAATGGTTAATAGTAGTAAGGTTAATAGTAGTAAAGGTTAATAGTAGTAAGGTTAATAGTAGGTTATGCGGCACGGTGGCTGAGTGGAGTTTGCATGTTTCTCCCCGTGTCTGGGTGGTTTCCTCCGGGCACTCCGGTTTCCCCACCAACCAATAACATGCATTAGGTAAAATCAGCTACGTAGTCCTGACCAAGCCTAGCAAGAACATCTGGAGATGGGTCCCCGAGCGCTGCACTGCGGGATCACTGCTCCTGAGGAGATGCCCAGAGGCATTGAAGGATGGGTTAAATGCAGAGGACAAATTTCCCTATCGGGACAATAAAGTATACCGTACTGAGTAATGTTTAATAGTAGTAATGGTTTAATAGTAGTAAAGGTTTAATAGTAGTAAAGGTTTTAATAGTAGTAATGATTTAATAGTAGGAAAGGTTTAATAGTAGTAATGATTTAATAGTAGTAAAGGTTTAATAGTAGTAATGATTTAATAGTAGTAAAGATTTAATAATATGAGGGAACATTTCTGTTGTGTGTGTTTGCTCCAAAGGCTCAGAAATAGATTCTGTTTGAATTTCAGACAATATTAGTCAGGTGCTTTATAAAAATGGCCTCCGTGGTAAAAGGTGAAGACGTAATCGCAGCCAAGAAGAAGAAGAAGAAGAAGCGCCTGTGGATCTCACCCTTGTGCTGACAGATTTGTGAGAGACAGAAACAGACAGATTTACTTCCTGACAATCATACATCCAGCTCTAACTGTTTTACTGTTTGTTCTTCAGGACAATAATGTTGAATAATCCTTTTCCTGTTCTCTCTTAATTCAATGCTAACATTTGAACTTGTGACCTGAAGTCTTTGTATTAACTGAGCATTTTGAACACAATAATGGACTTTCATCTGCGAGTGCTTGTCTTGTCTCTCCAGATCTCTCAAAAGCACTTCCTCACGTGTTTTTCACTTTTTGGCTGCACTTGAATCGCCGCGTCGGGTCATTTTGTTCTTACAGACTGTGGCTTCTGTAGAAACGATTGAAAAGCGCGTTAAATAAGGTCTGTGATGCCAGCTCGGCCTGACAGGAAACGCATTTAGTGATCCATCATGTGAACAATGCAGCACTCATCTTCAAAGAGCCGCGAGCTTTTAGAGAAAACACCTCCGGGCGAACCAGAGGGGCTGTGAAAGTCGGAGAAATGAGAGGTTTAAACTGAATTATCATGTGTCACTTTTGTGTTGGAGAAGCATCTGCAAGTCCCAATAAAAGTTAATGTTTTGTCAAGTTTATCTAAGCTTTCACCACGTATATCTAGTGTTTTAACAAGTATTTAGTATTGAAACAAGAGCTGTGCGACACGGACAATAAAGAAAATCTCCTGATGTTCACACAATATTAAGTCAATCCAACAGAAGTGTGCTTTTTGCTCAGGTTGTGTTCATGTTCTAGAATGTGATAATGTCAGAGATTCAGATAATGGTCAAAATACTTTTTTGTTTCCTTAATAACTTTGCACGTTGACATGAAATATGAAAAGTGTGAGTGAAGTGGGTCTACTTCCCCACTTGTCCCCTTTTACACCACACACTCATATAAATTACTTTAAAACCAGTTAAAATTCCTTCAAATCATTTGTTACAATCATTTAAAAAACACACAATCACATTATAATTTATACAAAGTTTATTGTTTAAAATCATTGGTTAAAAGTACTTTGTTTGAAGTTTCTTCAAACTTATCTGGTGGGAAATGTTTGGGGAGGAGCCGCCCAGCCAGCTCCTGCTTTTAAACCCTGTCTGGGTGATGTCATCAGTGACATCACCAAAGGCTTCCATTTTGAGGGGGTTTTTGTATTGTCATTTTGGCTCTATTTGAAGTACTTATAAGTGTAACAGATGATCAGTGAATTTGTTGTGTGAACTGATTACTGGTTTATTGTCTGGGTTGAAAATGTGTACTTTAATGTATCTAAAAAGTGGTAAAACTAATGTTAATTATTCCAGCTAAGTGGAACTGGCCAATTATCTTGGCCTGGGTATAAAAGTCCGGCCTTAGCCAAGAGAGGCAGATTTTTTTGTCATATTGTGAAAGCTCCCTGCTGCTGTTTTTGTACAAACTGTACATATTTTTGGTGGCACAGTAAATAAAAAAAGTAACTTTGTTGAAAAGATTTTTGCCTCTGAGCATCTTTTTCCAGCCATTTTTGCCACTCACGACTACACTACCTCACAAAAAGTCATTACACATTGTCAATATTGCAACTAGATCATGGATCTGCAACCTTTAACAGCAAAAGAGACGCAATGGCACAATTCAAAGAAAATTAAGTCTGAAAGAGATGCAACTAATAAAAATATACAAGACAAAAAGGTGAATATACACATGTTTTATGATTTAGATTTATCATGCCTGGTCAAATAATCCGACACTTTCTGCATTGTGGTGTATTTTAGATGTTATACTGATGGAAAAAAGTCAACAACCTTCAAAATAACTGTGTATTCTTAAAAAAATGGACTGCCGAGTTGAGATTGGCCAAGATGGGAATGTTTTGAATTTCTTGAAGTACTGAAGTTATTGTCAGACGCCCCAGACTGTGAGTTTTTGTTCTTTTATCCTGCTTTCCTTTATCACATGTGACCTAACACAAGCTGTATACTATATTTGTCTGATTGATCATGCAGTTATTACAATGATAGCACTCATAACGATAGCAGGGAACACTTGTAAGACCAGTTTCAAAGACGGCCCTCTGTCTGCAGACAAGTATCACAGTTACACACATTAAAACTAGGGTCCGACTGATATATCGGTTGGCCGATATTTTGGCCGATATGAGTACTTGCATGTCTATCGGTGATCGGCCAAAATATCGCCGATATACCGCCGATATTTAGGGCATGTTGTACCTCATTTTAAAGCTTAGATCTTCCAGAATACAATTATTCTATTCAATCAGCAATCAGATCAATATTTAGCGCGGTTATTACATTTATTTGTGGAGGTGTTTTATTGTCGGACTGCACCTGAACGCAGCACCAGGCCGACGCTCTGCATCACTCCTCTACTAGTGCGCTCTGAGGCAGCGCTGGATTTAAATGCTCTCATCTCTCCGCTACTAACGCAAGAAAAGGAAATAACTTCATCACAGATTACGCCCGCAACAACAGAAAGGACTTTTATTTCATCAAAATGTCCGTATGGAGAAAGGGGACGATCCTCGTCAGAAAGGACACACGGCTGCTGCAAGAAGAACAAGAAGTTAGCTTTCTCATACTTTCTCGTTTGGAGTTGGAATAAATGAATTATTTTTGTGAAGACCTGGAGTCTGAGAAGAGCTTATCTGACCGGTGAGTGTTGAAAACGTGTTTGTTTTAACTTTCAATGTTGTTATCTCACTGTAACTAGAAGTTAGCGGTTAGCTCATGAAGCTACAAACAGTGCCTCAGCTCGTTCTCTCTGGTGACTGTAAAGTGTTGTGTCTGTGTTGATAATTACTGGACACACATTGACATGTAAATTAGTAATGAAAAGAGGTGTTAATGGTCGGTATTTGCGCATTTTAATTGCCGAGACGTCGTGCATATTAATGAGGCTAACCGCTGGAATTCACTTGAGTAGTACAACACTATCAATAATAATGTGATACAAACAAGTTCCAAGCCTTTAAAGTGGCTCATAAGAGGCAAAGTAACGTTAATGTGACCTCAATAAACCTAACTTAAAATCACTAAAGCCAGACAGCATTTTTTTAAAACCTGCTCCTAATAAAAAAGTATTTTCTATGTCTAATTATATCGGCTGTCTTATCGGCTATCGGCACCCCGAGCCTCCTTTATATCGTTATCGAATCGGTTCCCAAAAAGCCATATCGGTCGGGCCCTAATTAAAACAGTACAATACAATGTACTATTTCTTTTCTCCAAGAGCCACAGTGGAGTCTGGCTTTAGTCCTTGTATAGCATGACACAAACCTACAAATACAGACATTACAGTTAAAAGAACATGCTGGAAAAGCATGAGGAGAAGGTGAAAGGAGGGGTTGAGAGTGGGGAGCAGTAGTGTGATTGGTCTGACAACAGGTGTTTGTAATCAGCACAGTTTGGAGAGGACGAATCAGTGCAGCTGTCACATACTGTAGAGTGTAGAAATGACACTGGCCTTTGCAGTGAAACACAGGAGGACTGTTTTGACCTGAAACTAAAATAAAACAAAATAAAAATGTCTCAGGACAGTGGGGAAAGCTCTGTAAACATCATACAAACAGTTGGTTTTGTGTTATTTTCACTTTAAGCAAAAGCTTGCTTGTATTGATGTTCCAAGTGTCTCGTGTTCCCGATTAGACTTAAATAAGTCAGAGCAAAGAACTTTTATACAGAGGACGTATTCAGAAAGAGAAAAGACAGAAAGAGAAAGAATGAAAATAGGAGAGAAAGAAAGAGAGGAAGAATGAACAGAGGGGGAGAGAGAAAGACAGAGAGAAGAGAGAGAGAAGAGAGAGGGAAGAGAGCGGGAGAGAGGGAGAGAGAGATAGAAGGGAAATAGAGAGAGAAAGAGAGAGGGAAGAGAAGGGAAAGAGAGAGAGAAAGAAAGAGAGAGAGAAAGAAGAGAGAGAGAAAGGGAAGAGAGCGAGAGAGGGGGGTAGAAGGGAAATAGAGAGAGAAAAAGAGAGGGAAGAGAGGGGAAAGAGAGAGAGAAAGAAAGGGAGAGAGAAAGGGAAGAGAGCGAGAGAGGGGGTAGAAGGGAAATAGAGAGAGAAAAAGAAAGAGAGAGAAAGACAGAGGGAAGAGAGATAGAAGGGAAAGAGAGAAAGAAAGAAAGAAAGAAAGAGAGAAAGGGAGAGAGAGGGAAGAAAGAGAGTGAGAGAGAGAGAGTCAAAGATAGAATGAAAGAGAGAGAGGGGGGGATAAGGGAAATAGAGAGAGAGAAGAAAGAGAGAGGAAGAGAGAGGGGGAGAGAGATAGAAGGGGAGAGAGAGAGAAAGAAAGAGAGGAGAAAGAGAAAGGAGAGAGAGAGGGAAAAAGAGAGAGGGGGAGAGAGTCAAAGATATGAGAGAGAAAGGGAGAGAGGGAAGAAAGAGAGAGACAGAGAGAGAGACAGAGAGAGCTTTCCCATTTCTACTAAAACTGACAATTAAAATACAAAAACTTGGTAAAACTCCATAGTTAATTAAAGGAGGTAATGACAGCAGACGAGTGTTACTGAACACTTCATTTGGAATCGTTCCTTCACTGATCCGTGTCAAAACAGTGGGATTATCCTGAGCCAAACAAACACAAGACACGAGCTCTGTTAAAGCTGTGTGGATGTAAGTGTCCTTGGCTCTGTGCAGCAGAAACAGTCCTGTCCGTCTCACAGTCAGAGGTCGTATAATTGGCCTCTGTTTGGACTCACGGCAGCTGGTGTTGGATGCGGCCGACAGGTACAGCACCTGCCACGGCACAGTCCGGTGTGTGTTTGCATTACTGAGCTTCCTCTGTCCTGGAGGCTCCTGACCTCAGCCTGCTGCAGCTCCAGAGGTCAGAGGTCAAACTGAGGAGCAGCTTCAAGAAACAAGAACAACAACCTCCCAAAGACAAGAGGAAATACACCAGCTACAAAAGTTTCCCTTTTGTTCTGTCAACTGTAATTTAATAAAATGTTAATAGTAATGCTGGGATTGAATATCAGCGCTGGTCAATGAAATGTTACAGTATCGGTTCCATGATATCGGCTCAGCTGAGGTCATGATCGTGCTCATTATCGGTTGTTGACCCAGAACATCTTATTGTTTGGACTTCTAGCGTTTTTCAAGATTATGCAGTATTCCTTCTTTCCACACTGGTAGTGGTAAGTTACTATTGTACCCACAGTTGACCTGGGGCAGACTGACGGAAGTGAGGTTGTCATTTTGCACCATTGGCCACTTCGACCACCACCAACCATTTATACACACACCAGATCCAGACTAGGAAAGGTAGGGGAAGTGTCTAAGAACACAACAAGTTTCTCCTCTGTTTATCCCACTGTGGCAGCTGCGGTTCCTTCAGAGTCTCCTATCTGGGCTAGGCGATAGTCCGTAGGCTGCGTTCAAGTTGTAGAATGCAATGATGTCATGAATCTAGATTTCTGATTCATAACACTGTACTTTGTCATGAAATATCTAAAGAATAATTAACGTTTCAATCTGGTGATTTCCACTAGTGACTAGACCCAATCACTTTTGCATTACAACAAAAACTGACTTTGAACCAGATTTATTATGCTGCAAACATGTGCGTGAAGTATTATTGATCTGGAAAACGCTTAGATGTGACGTGAACAACGTGAAATGTTTGCAAATGAATCACAGAAGTGCAGACTTATTACATTTATATCCTAAGTTGAAAGTTATTAGCATCATTTTCTCTGTTTTCTATTCTTACAGGTTCTTTTGTGGCAATTTAACTATAAACAATATGCTCGATATTCAATTTTGGATATCTTGAAAACCACATTCACAATATTATCTAAAATTCCATATTGTACAGCTCCACTCCCATCCAAGTCCTGCCCTGGGCCAACATGCTTACCTCCTGAGATCTGATTCATCAGGCTTTGGCAAGCTGGTTGGTATATTCACATCAAGTTGTTATTTGTGCAATCATTTACAGACTCATTACACTAAACAATAAGTTCACTAAGTTTTGAGAAGAATAAAAAGCCGTTTTCAGTCTCTACACTAGTATTGGTCGATATCGGTATCGGCAGACGCTTAAAGCCAAAGAATCGAAATCAGTATCAGAGCTAAAAAAATATGGAGCACTAAAACCATGATGCAACTAACAATTGTGACACATAAAAAAGCTTAATTTGAAGTGTTTTGTGAAACATGTTTTATGTGAGTTTTCCAATAAACTGGATGCAATATGGTCCCAAAAATGTACTTGTATTCATACATAAAGTCTTTAGTCTTAGTCTCTTCAAAGATAAAAGTTGATCATAACAATGCAAATGTGTCTAATCATTTCTTTATCATTTATAAATGTGATAAATCATATTGTAATGGCTTGGAATGTGTTGGCTTACAAGACTTTAAATGTAGTGAGACAGTAATACAAGCACAGACTTGTAAATAAAAGTGAACCAGTGTAATAAATCACAACAGAACAGAGACAATTACACTGCGCTGGAGCCTGAAAGCTTAGAGTATGTGAAACCATTTGTGATATGTAACTCTGGTTTATTTAAACATCTGTGGCATCCTGTGGTCAGAGTGTGTGGACCCAGCCCGAAGGAAGAATCAAACCACAACAGCCAAAATGTCCTTCACTGAGACGAGAAAATACAAGTAACCGAAGCAAATCTGGATCCACACTGCTTTAGGAAGTGAAAAAACAACATTACAACATTCTATAGGCTGTTAAAGGACACATGCTTGACATACTTGACTCAAAGACACAGCTGGAGTTTTGTTTGTGAGGAACTATTCTTTCCCCCCTGAGCCTCAAAAAACACAGTTGAAAAAGTTTTGTGATGTCATAAGCAGATCCTTTAGTGGATTTCTGCAAGACAACATTGCTTGATTATTTCTTCTATGAAATTTTCTTTACAGCCAGTAGTGGAAGCTCCACTCAATTCCTGATCTGGGAACACATGATTGTCGTGTGTGGTTAGTTAGCCGTTTTTTGTCTGGTTCAGAAGTTTACAACCTGCGGCTCTTGATTAATAATTAGGGAATACACAGTTCAGAGAGAAAGAAAGAACATTTTATTATATGGTATAATGTTTGTACTTGTCTGCATACTCAAGTGTACTCTTCTATCATCCTATTGTCTTCCATCTTCTTTTGCACACTAATTATACACATTTAGTACAGTATATGGGGGACAGGGAACAAAAACTCAGTCACAAAAACATGCAATACTTTAAGAAATTCAAACGTGTAAATATTCCATCTTGGCAGTCCAAGCTTTTTAAGAATATACAGTTATTTTGGAAGTTGTTGACTTTTATACCTTTAGCATAGCATCTAAAATGCAGCTGAAGGCTTAAAAAGACAGTATATTTGATCAAGCATGATGGACCTTCTTTGTATAATGTGTGTATATTCATCTTTTTGTCTTCTATTTAGTATGTAACTATAGTTGTGGCTCTTTCTGACTTAAATTTTCTTTGAATTGGTCTAGTTCTAACACATGAGAAGCCAAAGAAAAAGTACTCAAGAGCAGGTTTAAAAGACAAGAACAATGTGGCAGTGGTGCATCTGAGCAAAGAACTTTGAAGACATCTGTCTGTGAAAATGTGATAAATAAATCATCATCAATGCAAATAATAAATAATTTGTCCTTTCAACAATAATCATCATACCCATCTTAACAGATTATTTAGCAGTATTGTAACGTCAGTGAATATACAAAAACAAATAAGAGACCTTAGTAGTATGTCAAAGTCTACAACCATTCCATGATGCACTGCGGCTCTTGGTCAAAATAGTTTGACACATAAATAACAAAATAGAAGTTATGTAGTTAATTAACAGACAACTAGATCCGCATTGTTTTGTTTATTTCTTATTGCTTAGCAACAGACTTTGAATAGAAGAGAGTTTGTCACAGTGTAGTGGACAAATTGGCATGTTTTTGGTCAAACAAGAATTTCTTTGGTTCATTAGAGCCCTCGATGTTTGGCAGCTGAAATGGATTTGATTTAAATGCATTTGTGGTATGAACAAAACAACAAATGATAGAATTATTGTGGAATGATCTTTTTTGTTATTTCATGAATCATTTCTGGCTCTTGCTCACCATCTGGCCCATGACATCATCACATTCCACAACACGAACACAACCTATTGAAGGATAAAGATTACGGATAGATTTTCAGAGAGGAAAACTTGACTCAGATGTTGGGCCAAATCTAATATGTGCACCGGTGTGAGCGTTGTCGATGCAGATCAATAGTTCTGCTGAGGCTGATTAAAAGTATGGATTTCTCTGCAGACATTGTTTTACTGTGGCTTGTGTTTGGACAGGCAAACTTTTAGTCTGGGAAGTTTAGTTTAGTTGGTTTCTTGTTGTGATCAGTTCATTTATAATTGATGTGACACGTCTGTGGATAAGAGAAGGTATTTTACATTGATTATTTGTATCAGGAGAACTGTAGATTACTAAATGATTTGTAAGCTCTGTCCTTTGCAACTTTTTTCTAAATTAAGGCCTGTTTTAAGAATTTTGTATTAGTTTTATGTTTTTTTATCTTTCATTCAAAACTACCAACCAAATGATTATTCAACATAACTAAATCTTGAGCTCTCAATTAACTACCCTGCTGACTTGTCTGCCACTTTCGCTTTCACCACGCTTCGATCAATCAGCTTTAAATATTGCCATGAGGTTTCCAGACTGCATTCAGCAGATCTATTTAGATTGAAAATGTGTAGAACTCAATTCAAACTACTTTTCCTTTTCCTCAGGGTTCCTCAAGGTTCTATAATAGGCCCAGTGGAGTTGTCTTGTCTCATGTCGCCTTTACCAGAGCTGAACTGAGCTAAACTTGACTAATAACAAGCAAAGTTTTAGAAACACACATGTTGTCTCCTAAGGTCATGGAATAGATACCATTGTCTATTGCTTGTTTTGGCCAGTTTTAGTGCAACTAGGAAAATGTACAACTTTCAAGTCAAAATAGTCCCCTTCTGACCGTATCTCACTGCAGTGTTGTTTATTTGTCAAATTAAGCCTCCACGTGACATGTTGAGTTAAAAACATCACAAATAGGCAAAAAACAAAACAAAACAAAAAAAAACTTTTGCCAATTTTAGTAGAGATCGGTAAGGAACGGAGCCTGGCACAGTCTGGCTTTTTTGATTGGCATAACATGTTGGAACTTCACATTCGGACAATTAGTTGCACAAAAATCAAGACCTAATAATTTACTAAAACTGTGCAGAAGCCTTAAGTCAGGCCCCAAGATTTCTTAAAGAATTGGCCCATTAGCGTGAATGCATTTCGCACCAACATTTCAAAATCAACATTTTCCTTTTTAAATCTACTATCAAGCATTTTACTGTACACTGTTGTGATTATATTATCAAGAATAATTGACTTGTGGCTCAACTTGTTTCTAATGCATCTGCCATTATCAAAATTTCTCTCTATGGCCCCTTGTATGGATTCTGAAAGATTCATGGACAGTCCAGAAGATATCAGAGATCTACCTAGACATCACAGACTTGGGAAATTCAGAACAGTGTTTTTTGAGGCTCAGAGGGGGAAGAATAGTATTCCACAACTTAGACTGTTTGTGATAAGAAAGCAATGAACAGGATTATATCTAAAAAAAAGTGCATATACTGTATCTTTTTCATTTTGTAGCATTGCTTAGTAAACAAACAGACGTGGGGCTAATTTCAAGTCTTTGGCTCAAGTCCAAGAAAGACCAAGTCAAGTCCCAAGTCAGTGCCCCTTAAGTCCAAGTCGACTAAGTGCTCCCATTTTAGTTTTAAGTCTGACTCCAACTTCAACATTCTCCTCACTTGTTCTAATCATCTCAAACCCAGACCTTCAAGTTCAAGTTGAGTCCCAGGTCATTAAAAGTGACTTCGGTCTGGCTCAAGTCCAAGTTATAACTTGCAAGTCAACATGTCTTATTAGCTCAAAACAATACTGATAATTCAGCTTTGGCTTATCTACATTCACAACATTCAGCTTGCATAATTTGATCTATTGCCAAGACCTAATTGCAAGTTAATTATACAATCATAAAAAGCCACACAAACTGAACAATTGAACCTGTAATAAATTCTTTCATACAGAACAATCCCTCTCCTCCAGCTCTTTCTTCTCCAGCTCTCCCCGGTCCACAGCGTCCTGCAGCGTGGTGCCAGTGTGTCCTGTAAGTGGATGTGGACTTGGCAGGACGGTCTTCGTGCGGAGCCAGGAGCAGTGATTTATGAGAGTGTCTCAGGACAGCAGCGGTCAGACTGTTCGCCGCTAAGGGCCATAAAGCTCTGAAAATACACCACAGCTGCTCATTCACATTACACTGCTCTGATACGACTGATAACAGACTAAGATAAACACGCGGAGACGCAAGACACAGGCAACACCAATGTGTGTGAGCTAAGAATGGAAGACGTGATGTTTTCAGGGCTGGGCCAGTATGAGTTTGGGGTTTGCTAACCTGGCTCTACCAGATGGGTTCTAGCAATATTTGTGATTTTTACAAAATTTAAGAATCTGTCTAGCAAGAACCCTGCTGTACAGTTACAGAGGGCAACTGTCAGCCGACCAATGATAGTCCTTCAATGAACCAATAACTGGCAGCATTGTGGTTTGGGCAGAAGTGCACATTCAAATCAAAACAAATATGACAGCGCCAACAATTTGTACTTTGGCCTGTTTAGGATTTTTGATTAGATTTTGTTTAACCTTTTCATAAACAAAATTAAAATGGCTTTTATGAACAAAAACAAAAGCCTCTAATATGTTACATTTATTCAATTTTTAAAAATATGACGGTCATGTTTTTATAAGGATAATGTACAATTACATTAGGCACACAGGCAGAGATACTTGTACCAGATTCTAGCTTACAGCTAATTTCCATCTGTAGTTATAGTTTAGCTTCTGCTCCAAACCACATCGTTTTACTGACAAATGAATAGTTGTCAATCTTTCGATTCAAAACCACCAACCAAACTGACGACTGACTGAGTCTTGATCTTCATTTTTTTGAGTAATTACCCAGCTGTACTAGTCTGCCACTATCGCATTGTAAGGCTTCAACCAATCAGCTTCAAATATTGCCATGACATTCTATGTTTTCTCTATTCAGATTGAAAATGTGTAGAACTCAATTCAATTGATACAAAAAACACTCTGACGTGATTCATGTTAAGAACTTTCCTCAAAGATGTAAAAGTTACTTTTACTTCTCCTCAGGGGTTCCTCAAGGTTCTATATTAGGCCCAGTGGAGTTGTCTTTTCTCATGTCGTCTAAACTTAGATCAATAACAAGCAAAGTTTTAAAAACATTTCCTCTATTTTATTCACCTTTAAGCCAACAGAGAGTATTTTAGTGATGTTTTGTTCTGAAATATAAAAACAATTACACAATTTATTTGCAAGTAACATGAGTTAGTCAGATGTAACTAGTAATATTGTCAACATTTTAATAACTATTACACTACTTAGTTACTAAAAAGGAGAATACATTACAGTAACTCTAGTTACTCCCAACAATGTTGTCTTATAAGGTCTTTCAATATCACTGTCTATTGTTTGTTTTTGGCCATTTTTAGTGCAAACTAGGCAAATGTACAACTTTAAGTCAAAATAGTCTCCATCTGACTGCAGTGTTCAGTGTCACATTAAGCCTTCATGTGATATATATAGAGTCCACGCATAGACAAAGAAGACCACACTGAGGTCTATCTTTATGAGCTTGTGACATCTTCTTTTGTGATTTTGATTAGCTTGCGACATCTTGCCTCTCGAAAAGCAACACTACCCCTGAGTAAAATTCCACAGTGCACCTTTACAATGCATCAAACCAGCCAGTCCTTTGTGACACTGACACTACACATATACAATAACCTACTGTACTATTTCTGCTTATGTGTGAAGTCATGGCTCTTTTCCAGTCTCACATTTCTAAGCAGGGAGACGCCAGGCACCAGCTGAAGCTTTGTCCTGCCCTGTGTCTGCACTACAACTGTCCCGTCACAGCTGCTCCCCTGACACACCCCGAATCTCGCATCCAAACTCCACGCCTCTCTCTTTTTGGGCCTGACTTTGCAGCACGGAGCAGTCTGGTTCTAAGCCCTGGCACCTGTCCGGGATCAGTGCGAGAGGGAGGATTTCGGTAGTAAAAGAGGCACTATGTATGCTGCGCTGTGTTGGAGTAAGACTTTGGTGAAAGATGAATGAGGAGACGGTGGATTTTGTAGCGGCTCTGAAACAGGAACGTGCTCGTGCTGGATTTGCTTTGTCCACACTGAAAACATCTGTGAGCAAAGTTGTGTTCACTTTGGAAAGAAACCATTGAGCTGCATAAAAGATATTTTGTTTGAATAAAAGACATCAGTCAACTAAAAGTGACAATAGTTAGTAAAGTAGTTCGGTGTCTCAAGAATCAGACCATGTACATGTCATATTTGTGAACATTTGTGAACTACCGTAAAGTCCAATGTCAGGAAAAACTAACTATTTTCTACCATCTGGACTAGGGATGTTCATGATTATAACTGTGACTAATGGCTTAACCGAGTGTGAGCTTCTTGACCAGTAATAACACAAATAAACAATTGTTCCAGCAGAGGGCTCTAACTGCTCCTGAACAGATTTGGCATCTTGAAAAAACAACATAGCTAAAACTACAAAAACAATGTTTATCTCAAAAGGACTGAGCAAATCTGCGTGAAACTGCAATGTTTATAGACTATGACCCATCATGCATGGTTTTAGTCTCTTGGATTTTATGTTGGAGAAGAAAAAGGACTGGATTATTCAGCTTTTCCTGGGAAACTGTTGATGTTTTAAGCGTCTAACAATAGCACCAACTTTACACATGAAACTTATTATGAATGATTTACTCAATACACAGTGCATTGCAGAATGTTCATAGAGCTTTAATTCATGTGTTGTGCCAGTTCAAAGCCTGTCGCTGTGTCGCTGCTGAGTTCACTCTCGTAGCTGCTGTCCCAATCCAGTGGAAAAAAACGACAATCAAAAATTACTGTGTTAACATAATCGGCTAATCAACTATTGACGGATAAGATCAACTAACAATAAAGAAAATATGAAATTGTCTAATTATAGAGATGAACAGAACCTATTTCGACCTTGGTGCTTTGAGTAATGGCTTTCTCATTGGCAGTTGTTGATATATTGACTTTAGCTTTAGCCTTTTGCTAGGTTTCCAGTTGTGTTTCGGAGACAAAACAGGAGCTTGACTGTTCAGACCAATCAGGAAGAAGTTCACAGAATGATCACAGAGCATTTTCACATGTTATGAGGTCAAAAAAAATCTACAAACAGTGCTTTTGTCTGGGTTGTATCGATAAATTGCAATGTCAAAAGATGCATTTTTTCAGTACCATAGCTCCCTTCACAAACTACAAAATATCCTGTGATTTCTGCCTAAAAAAGGTTAATTCTGTACAAAAAGAACATTTCATTTTGTCTCTCCCACATGCGTCTAAAACGGCAAATTTTCTACTAAAATCAAATCGCCATTTTCGTCAAAAATGTAATGTTTTCTCAAATTGTGCAGCCCTACAAAAACAGATGAGTCTTTGGGTATCTCTAAACTGGGCAGTCCTAATGCTGACAGAATTCTGAAATAGTACATCTACTTCTTTCCTTCAGAATTGTCAGCCTTTTCTCTCAGATTCCAAAATGACAAAATCTTACACAATCAATCTCCCCAACATGGCGGCTCAAATTCCAGAGAAAATAACCTCTTGGAGCCTTTCACCTGCCGGTCACAGTTCGATGGTGCATCAGGGTCAAGGCCGGCCGCTGACCCAGTTATAAGCACCAGTCATCCCATAACTCATCTCCAGTCCCATCTACGACGAAACCAGCGCACCTCGAGTGAACCCAACCGTGACCTGCAGTGAGGACAAAGGCTGAGCTGCACCAACGACACAAAACACACAAAACCTTTAAGACTCCACAAACTACAAGACCATCAAACAATTGCCTAAAACTATGGCTTAGCAATCTGAGGAAAATACAATTTTGTCCCTCTTCTTACATATTCTGACTGAAAGTTTGGCTTTTGCTCCAAGCCACAAGTTTTTGCTGACAAAGAATTGGTTATTGATCTTTCAATAAAAAAAACAACAACAAAAACACGATTCGACATGACTGATTTCACCTGACTGTCTTTAACTGGCTTCTACACATGATTGGCAATGTATAAAGCAACCCATAGATTTGGTTTCTTGTTCTAAATCAAAAACACAGCTGGAGTTCTGTCTGTGAAATACTATTCTTTCCTCTCTGAGCCTCAGAAAACACTGTTCTGAAGTTTCTAGTCTTATGATGTCATAGCTAGATCTCAGAAATCTTTTACACTATTTAAAGTCCATAAATCATTCAAACCCGGTGTTTTTCTATGTGGAGTTTGCATGTTCTTCCTGTGTCTGTGCAAGTTTGCTCCAGGTTCTCTGGTTGCTCTACGATTTAAAAACTTGTCCCCCTCTCCCAGCATTAAAGCTAGAATCTCAATATCTCTGCCATGGTGTGCTTAATGTAATTGTATATTATACTGATAAAGCAATGAACCTAACCTTTAACATAAAGTTCTCAAGAGAAATGACAAAATCTCAATAAATTTGTCATATATCGATATACAATATACATCTTGATATCTTTAAAATCACATTTTTAAAGGAATTTACTTTTTTTAAGCCTATAGATTATGATTATGAAAAAGAAGTTCATTTATTCTTTAAACTAATACATTTTAGTGATGCCTTTTGCTGAGTAAAACCATAAATCGCCAGCCCTACTCAACAGCATGCTTAAAACAATGCAAACAATACAGAATATTTATCTTTAAAACGCAACTTTTTCATTTCATCACACTTACAATGACCAACCAGCTTCTAACCTCTGATACACAGTTTATCCGCTCTCCTCATGTGGCCTTTACAAGTCAAGTTTATTTCACTCTGACACTTGTTCTCTGCTTATTCACTGTTCTCTGGAAATCACAACTGAACTGTCTGTGTCTGTAGTGACTCTGTTCTTTGTGAAATTGGAAGAAAAATAACGGTTTCTGTATGTGTGGCCGGCTGAACTCTTGAGGACATTCAGTAATAGTTTTTTTTTTGCAGTGCACATGCCGTAGTTCAACACGACAGCTCACATATGAGACTCTTATTAGATGTTAGAGCTGTGTGTTTTATGACAGCTCTTTATTAAACCACACCTCCCTCTTTTCACGGCCAAGGTCAGAGCAGTCCATCAGGAGAAAGAACACGGACATGGATGAACACGCAGACCGGAGAGTCCAGGTAGCTCCACAGTCTTCTGCTCTGTGCATTATAATAAGGTCAAATGTAATACGAGGAGAGAAATATTGACCGTATTAGATTGTGGTATGAAGCCATCCTTACATTGTGTAACCTGAGATAGGCTGGTAGATTTTACAGCGCACAGAGGTAAAGATGTAATTCTACAATATTTTCAGACGACACATTTCAATAGGCTGTGTTCCTGTGACATCAGTGTTCAACAACTGAACTGAACTTAACAGCTTTATGTGAATGACAAAAGCCTTATTTTCTATGGTTTATGTGTGTGGTATGGAGTTTGTCTGTTCAAAACAAACTAGAAAATATGGTAAAAACAGCCATGAAGATCATAGGAACCCGGGAGTTTCCATCCCTGCAGCAGGTTCATGAGAGCTCTGTGTTATGTTTAGCTCATAGAATCACCTCTGATCCATCACATGTTCTGTTCTCACAGTGTTTGCCTTCAGGACGCCGCTTCAGTTGATAATTTCTTGATCAACTCTTAGCTGTATGTGACATTTATTGATGAACTAAAAAAAAATCTTTTCATACTTTGGCAAATAAAACTATCCAGAGGTTTTAAATTCTTTCACCAAATAAAAGTCTAAATTGTGCCATCAAATCACAAAACCATTCTTTGTTTGTGTATTTTATTGCGCTGCCAGGACCTTCTTTACTGTCCCATAACATTGATATGGTTTTATAATGACACTTCACGTCTGACTGGAGTCGTTGGCACACATTTGTAAACCTGCCTTTGTTGACTTCCACAGATAAAGACCAATTAAATGATAAAACCAGAAGGAAGAGAGGAGCTGCAGTGATAAAATGTTAAATAAAATAATGTGATAAAAGTTTAGAGTTGTTCCGGGACACGTACAAACACAGGAACACTTTGAAGTACTGAGAATTTAAACTTGTTTAACTGTGTTCCTTGTTTAATGGTAAACTATGCGTTGTAATGCACTCACACTTTTTTTTTTCCCAGAAAATATCAGATTTTGTTCAAATGTTTGTCCTGTTAATGTTTTCTGTATTTGTTCAAACAAGTATCTAATTTCGACACCAGTTTAGCTTTGATTTGCAATATTTTTGACAATCTACTTTTAGCTTCAGAGCTGTTGCCACGGCCCTTTTTTAGTCGATTAATTGGTCGATGGGACATGTTTTTAGTCGACCAAGAATTTCTTTGGTCAACTACAGCCCTACTACACATTATGTCATATTTGCTGGACAAAACTCTAAACTTCATAAAAATTGTGTAAAAACAAGCAAAATGTTGGGTGAAATCTTAAATATAATCTTTGCTTTACTGAAAAATGTAGTGAGGACATTTTAACAGAAAACATGATTCTTCTGAGCAGAAAACAGGTTGACGGAGGCTTGGACACTGACCAAAGTCTGTCAATAACATGATCCTGGTCCAGAGAACAAACAGCTGCTTCTCATCGAGCTCAGGCCCAAGTACAGGCTCACCTCTGGGCACAAACCTGCAGCACATTTGAGCAGAACCGCCCCGAGATGAGTTTGACGTGCTGTCGTCTTCTTCAACCTGTGACTGATTATGAGAGACGGACCATGGGGTTCATATTGTAATGCAAACTCAGCTTTTCTGACTATTGTAATGATGAAAACATGCAGGGATGTCAGAAAACTGTGGAATTGTTTACCAAAATGTGACTTTCTTTGTTTTTAAGCAGATTTGTGTAAATCTACTTTTCTGTGCTGGTGAAATTGATTTTAAGCTATATTATTGTAAAAAATCAAGTATACTATAGTCAGAAAATCCTAATGGGTTTTACTCTATCCTATAAGTATCTAATAAGACAGAAAATATTATTAGATTTCTTTCAGAACCTTATTGGTGATATCTGAATCCTATTGGATCCTACTGGACAAAGTCAAAATCCTATTGGACAATGCTGCAATCCTATTGGATAATGTCAGAATCCTATTGGACGATGTCAAAATCCTATTAGACAATGTCAAAATCCTTTTGGACAATGTCAAAATGTTATTGGACAATGTCAAAATCCTATTGGACAAAGTCAAAATTCTATTGGACAAAGTCAAAATCCTATTGGACAAAGTCAAATTCCTATTGGACAATGCTGCAGGTTTTAAAGCAGATTTATTGTTTAAAATCCACCTTTCTGTGCTGGTGGAAATTGATTTTAAGCTTTTTATTGTAAAAAATCAAGTATAGTCAGAAAATCATATCGGATGTTACTCTATCCTATAAGAATCTAATAAGACAGAAAATATTATTAGATTTCTTTCAGAATCTTATTGGACAATATCTAAATCATATTGGGTGCACGGTAGCCAAGTGGTTAGTGCTCTGGCTTCCCTATAAGGAGGTCGTGGGTTCGACTCCCAGGTCGGACCATATCAACATCACACGATCTCTCTGGGTGGAGTTTGCATGTTCTCCCGTGTCACCGTGGGTTTTCTCCGGGTACTCCGGTTTCCTCCCACCTCCAAAAACATGCATGTTTAGGTTAATTGGGCATCACTGCAAATTTCCCTTAGTGAGTGAATGAGAGAGTGAATGGTTGTCTGTCTAACCCTGCGACGAGTTGGCCACCGTCCAGGGTGTTTCCCGCCTAAGGCCTAAAGTCACTGGATAGGCTCCAGTCACTACCCCACGTTGGTGGGACACAGCCTTGGTATATAGATAGATAGATTGGATTCTATTGGACAATGTCAAAATCTTATTGGAGAATGTCAGAATCCTATTGGACAATGTCAAAATCCTATTGGGCAATGCTTTAATCCTATTGGACAATGTCAGAATCCAATTGGACAATGCTGCAATCCTATTGGACAATGTCAAAATCCTATTGGGCAATGCTTTAATCCTATTGGACAATGTCAGAATCCAATTGGACAATGCTGCAATCCTATTGGACAATGTCAGAAATTGCTTGGACAATGTTACAATCCTATTGGATATTATTTTATTCTCTTGGACAAAGTCAGAAACCTATTAGAGAATGTTTTAATCCTATTGGACAAAATTAAAATCCTCTCACACAGTCCTATTGGATGTTTTTATCCTGGAGGACAAAGTCTAAATCTTATTTGACAGATATCAGTCATTTATATAAAATAATACCTTTAGTGCTCAGATAATGTGTTCACATCTGAAGTCTGCTTTACTAGCCTTTTCTTAGCTAGGCTCAAATTTCTAACCTGCTGTGTTTTTGTCCATTAACCTTAACCCACAGTTTTGTTTTGAAAATGTAGTGTTTCATAGTAGTTTAGCTTGAAATGTTAGTATCATGGCAGCACTAGAGCAGCTTTAGCAGCAGCATAGTTTGACATTGGGCCAATAAAATAAAAGCAGAAGCTGACTGCACATTCCTGAAGACTTCCCCACGTGTAAAATGAAAACAATGAGTCTGGCTTTAGTGGAGCCGAGGCCGGATCTGAAGCTGCTGTGTTGTTGCCTAAGGTTTGGCCCAAAGGCACAAACTGTAACCGACGCCTCAGGGACCAACTACTGCACCAACACTTGCAAAAAGAGAATCTGCAGAAAGGAAGGCTGCATTTATGAGGACCAACTACAGCACCAACACCAGCACATAGAGAGAGAATCTGCAGAAAAAGGCTGCAATCATGAGGACCAACTACAGCACAAGTCCAACACCAACACACACTGGTTCGTACAGATTGCATATTATAATTTTCCTTGACTTTTTCCAAACAACTGTCAACATTACCATGACTTTTTCCAAACGTTTCAATTAAATATTTGTTTTCATTAACTTTTTAAGAATTAAATACATTACTTTTACAGATTTCTAAATGTACAAAAGAAATGAAAATGTTTCAAACTCTTTAGGATCTTTTTGTAGCTCGTGCTGTTTCTATGTTCTGACCAAACAAGAATGAAAAGTTCTATCCTCCGAGCTAAAATTTTTGGTCTCTAGGACGACGAGACGATGTTAGTTTCGACCGCCGTTTGTCGTTGTTTTCCAAAACATTTCTATAACCAGTAAAATTTCTAAACTTTTCCATGGCCTGGAAACGGGATTCTCTTTTCCCATGGCTTTAGGTTTTCCATGACTGTAAGAACCCCGACACACTGGTACATGACAATCATACTCAGTACGGTTTTCAGCTTTGAAAGTTATCGGTACATTTTCACCTCAGGAAAAGCGAAAGAAAAAGTGGCAACACATCAGCTATTCAACTCAAAATATGACCTAATAAACATGTTTTATCAAAAACAACAAGGACCAGCATTTGTTAAAAGGATATTAACAAATTAATATTGATGCCTGGTAGCAGGAATAATAATAATGATTTAAAAAAACTATCATTGTTGTGCCTTTAGTCAGACATAATGAGACTAATTTACAGGTGTTGATCCAGAACATCTCATAATATTGTGCATTATATTTAGATTAAGTTGTTAAGTTGTACAAAGAGTTACATAACACAATATGACCACATTTATTATGTTTTAAAGCCAAAGTATCATGATCGGTCTCTGAGCTGAAAAAGTTGGATCGATACATCAAAATATAACTTGTGTTTACTAGTAACACTGTTTAAGATTTCTAGTAAAAGCAGCAGATTTACACATTTTCTGACATTTCATTTTCTACCGCTTAATCCCATTAGGGGTCGCGGTGACTGGAGCCTATCCCAGTAACTTTGGGCCTGACCAGAACCAGGAAGTACGATCACATTAGTCCTGTGCTTAGGTCTTTGCACTGGCTTCCAGTGGCTCAGAGAATAGACTTTAAAACAGCTCTGCTTGTGTTTAAGTCTCTCCATGGACTAGCACCAAAGTACATCTCTGACATGTTAGTGCGTTATGAACCATCTCGCACTCTGAGGACCTCAGGGACCGGCCTCCTGCTGGTGCCCAGGGTCAGGACTAAACATGGAGAATCAGCGTTTCAGTTTTATGCAGCTAAGATCTGGAACAGTCTTCCAGAAGATGTAAGACAGGCCTCCACTGTGACAATGTTTAAATCTAGGCTGAAAACATGTCTTTTTATCTGTGCATATGACTGAAATACTTTGTCTGCACTCTTTATTTCTTTACTTCTTATTAAAGTAAATTTTATGCTGATTATTTAATTATTGTAATTTTGATGCATTTTCCTGCCTTGTAAAGCACTGTGAATTGCTTTGTGTATGAATTGTGCTATACAAATAAATTTGCCTTGCCTTGCCTTGCCTAGGCGGGGAACATCCTGGACAGTGGCCAACTTGCCGCAGGGTTAGACAGACAACCATTCACTCTCTCATTCACTCACTAAGGGAAATTTACAGTGATGCCCAATTGACCTAAACATGCATGTGTTTGGAGGTGGGAGGAAACCGGAGTACCCGGAGAAAACCTACGGTGACACGGGGAGAACATGCAAACTCCACCCAGAGAGATCGTGAGATGTTGCTATGGTCCCGGGAGTCGAACCCACGACCTCCTTATTGGGAAGCCAGAGCTCTAACCACTTGGCTACCGTGCACCCCCTTTTCTGACATTGTCGCCCAATAAACATATTTTTCAGTTCATACATGTTTGAGAACCTATGAAGACCTGCTAAAGATTATATTTCTACTAAACTTGTTAACAGTTAATGTAATAATCGATTAGTTGTGATTAATTGATGAACTTGTTGCAGCCAGTAAAGACCTCTCAGTGCAGGTCTTAAACAGCAGCCTCCAGTAGTTTAGATTTACCTTCCTCACCGCAGTCACATGGGAGCAATTAAAATGCATCTTTTCTCACTATTTAGATGAATGAAGCTGGCGTTGTGCTTTGTGGAGGTACAATTTGTGCAATTTCTTAATGGCTTTCTCGGCTCTGAATCATGTATGTGAGAGANTGTGCGATAAAGCAAAGGAGAACGAACAGCTGAAGGCAAAAATCACAGAACTCGAAGATTTGATTACAAGTCTGCAGGGCAAAGAGAAAGAGCATTTGCTAACTGTCACCGATCTAGAGTCAAATTTAAAGAAAGCTAATTCGTGTCTCGAGGTTCATATGCAAGAAACTGAGTCATTCATGACTCAAAACCATGAATTAATAGAACATTTTTCTAATGAGGAAACAAGAAAAGAAGACATAGTCAATCTGAGCACCAAGATTCAATTACTGAAAGAAAACGTTGATGCAGAAAAGCAAAAAACGTTAGCTCATATTGAGAGTCTCTCGAAAACAATGGTATACTTCAGTCTACTGTAAATCAAATAGAAAACGCTAAAGGACAAATTGAACTAACAGCGCGTCACATAACAGAGTAGAACTAGACAATGAAGAAGTGACGACAGATCCAACAGAGGACAGTAAAAGTAGCAGATGGAAAACAGGACTCTTAGTCGCAGGTGGCTGTGCATTAGCAGCTGGAGCTTACATGAAATATGGAGGGATATCGGGCTTTGGAACTCCATAAAACCTTTTTAAAACGTGACATCTCCCCCATCTCTCCCTAAGCTAACTGTTGTGACTTGAAGATAAAGTTCAGTCTGAGGGATGGCATTAAGTACAAGCTCTGGTGAAGTCCCGTAGAAGAGAGGTGCGATGATTTAGACTCTAAGGGACGGCATTAGAAGTAAGTTCTGTTAAGAATCTTAGAAGAGAGGTGAGACGATTTAGAGGTAAGGGACGACATTGAAAGTAGGTTCTGTTGAAGAATCTTAGAAGAGAGGTGAGATGATTTAGAGGTAAGGGACGACATTGAAAGTAGTTCTGTTGAAGAATCTTAGAAGAGAGGTGAGACGATTTAGAGGTAAGGGACGGTATTAGAAGTAAGTTCTGTAAGTCCCTTAGAAGAGGTGAGATGATTTAGAGGAGAGGGACGGTATTAGAAGTATAAGTTCTGATGAAGTCCCTTAGAAGAGGTGAGATGATTTAGAGGAGAGGACGGCATTGGAAGTAAGTTCTGGTGAAGTCCCTTAGAAGAGAGGTGAGGTGATTTAGAGGAAGGGACATATTGGAATTGTAAGTTCTGATGAAGTCCCTTAGAAGAAAAGTGAGACGTCTTATAGTTAAGACAAAACAATCTTGCTAGGAGTCCATTAGTTTAGAATTTGTCCATCTTACACATAATGAGGGATCTCGATTTGGATCATTGGGTTGTAACATTGTTCATACTTTGCTTATGTGGCAATCAAAAGTTTAAATGAATGGGGAAATAAATAAATTAATGTGAAGTTAATTAAAATGACCTTAGATGCAAATTGATCAAATTAAACAAAGACTAACAACGCCACCTCAAGATTTTCACCTGGAGAAAACAATAAAATAAACATAAATATGACTAAACAAAAAGGCAACGTAGGTGTATTTTGTTGTTTTGAATTCTGCACAATTCAGTTTACATCACATTTATCTCACAATTCAGTTTAGCTTTTGTGTTCACGATTAGTTTACTAGTTCTCAGTCAGTTCCCAGATGTTAGCATTATGTCACATGAAAGTACCAAGAACTAAGAACTCACAATCCCTTAGCCCCTTCACACAGCAACGTTTTGTGAAAGTGGGGCTAAACAGCTATAATATTAGCTTCTGTATAATCTGGGACATTTACATACGTCATTAAGTGATATTAGTGTTTTTTCGCTTCCACACATAACTACTGTACTTAGCACCATCCCAGGCTTCTTAATTGTTTGTTCTCACAAGATACATTTAGACATCAGAATGTTCAAAATTTCAGAATGGGGGCATGGAGGAATTTTTAGTTTTAGGTCAGGTTTCTGTTTTGATCTTTTAAAAAGAATTCAGCAAATTAGAGGAGTTCACATTTGTTGGTGTGAGCTACATATGGCCCACCATGTTAGTATTTACATACAGCCTGGAAGTACAAGTATAAATCAAAAAATAAATGCTGAATTTGTCCAACACAAAAACCTAATAATTAACAATAACATTTAAATAAATCAATGCAAAAATCTGTAGTAAAAACAAACAAACAAACCAACAAATACATATAAATAAACAAACAAACAAACAAACACACAATAAATAAGCTGTTTATTAAAATAAATTGTAAGCTATGTTTAAGTTGACACTAATACATTTTCCACAGTCAACTGAAATGACATCTATTGTTAATGATTTTAGGTACATACAACAAAAAATAAACACTAGTTTGTACATTTCAATAATAATTAAAAAAAAGTATTAAATGAAAAGTTATTGAATGAAAAAATATCATATTTATGTGAGTTTTTTTTTCCAAAACATTTGAAATGTAATTACATTAAATACAGTAAGCCAACAGTTTACATTTCCCACATCTTGATGACTATTTCATGTTTATATATCCATATATGTGTCTACATTTACATATACATGAACACAAATTTAACCTCAGTACCAAAATCTCATTTTCATATAACAATAAAACTTTCACATGGTTCTTTATCTGTGCTGTATCTATCAACACTAATCATCGAAAAGGAGAATTTACAATCATTGAAATACAGTTTCAGGGAGAACCTGAAGAAGTGAAAACTGGTGATCTCAGTGAAACGGTTAATGAGTTGAAAGGTGCACAAAAACGGGAATAAAAGGGATACTTATATAATAATAACTAGAATTTGCAATTGCAGAAGCAATTGCGAGTGACTGCGACCGTGAAAATATGGGAGGGGCAAAGCTTAAAGCAGCTATCTTGTCGATAACGGCAAAGTGACATTATCGCCGTCCTGACGGTAGTGCTGTTGGCAGTTGAGCTGGTGGCTAGTTGTGAGTCTCTCCCTGTATATTGGAGGGGTATAAACTACACCCTGTGGGTTATACGTTTTCCAGTTTTCAAAATGTCATGTTAAAGTGAAAAAGTTTATTTTACTCGTCAGGCCTGAGGATGATCCAGCTACCTTATGATTCACAGTCATTTACCTTATCCAGTAACCTAGTAGAGATATGAGAATCAGTGACTATGTAAGAAGGGGAAAGTTGTTGTTATCAGTGATAAGGTTAGCAAGTTGAAAAAGTCTTGCCTGGGATTCGAACTCACAACCTGTGGAATACCAGTCTGCATGATTTAACCACTAGACCACAAGGCCACTGGAGAAAACAAGTATCAGAGATCGATGATAAAAAATAAAGACCTATTCATATCACAATAGAAATGCTGAATTTATGAAATGAAATATAATTTGAGGAGATTACAAAGTGAACAGGTTAAATTAAATTAAGTTTCATAATTTCTTGTCATTTAAAAGATGCCAACTCGGGGATTTGAACCAGCAACGTCTGGTTTGTGAGGCAAGAGCAGTACCACTTGGCTATCTGTTCTGTGGTACAAACTGTCTAAGAGACAAAAGACTAAATCAGGTCATAATGCACAACACCTGTGAGGCAGACCAAGTGCAAAGTAAGTTTTGTCAAACAGTTATATCTGTTGGCCTCCAGTTATTTTATAATTTACAGTCATCTCAAGTACTAAAGTAATAATTGTTAAATATTACTATTTTTAGTGATGAAAACATTTAACCATGTTGTCACTTCTTCATTTCACAATTTTTCAAATTTAACATTTGGCAGTGGCGGGTCTTGATCTCAGAACCTTTGGTTTCCATGCAGTGATTTATCCACTCAGCCACATGTTCTGTGACACTTCATGTCCGAGATACAGGAAAAAACTGCCAGGTGCCAATCTAATCATAATGGACAACACCTGTGAGCAGTCCTGTGCAGTGTGAATTGTGTCAAAGGTGACAGCACACAGTGAGAAGATTCAGATAAGGTTAAACATCAAAAGTGATAAGCTTATGAAGTGAACAAATATTTAAGGAGAGAACAAAGTCAACTTAGGCATATTTAAATCAGGTAAAACAAGTATAAGTGAAACCACATCAACAGTTAACTTGGCACAGTTAAATCAGTAAAAACTATTGGATTTTAACTATAAGTTTTAAAACAGAAATCCCCCAATGAAGTTCACATTTAGTGGAGTGGTGGGGATCGAACCTGGGTCAAGGTATTCGAGGGCTAAAGCCTTAACCACTGGACCACTTAAAGCTCTGAGAATGAGAGGGACAGAGAACAGGGAAAAGGCTAACCCAGTGAATTGGGAAGTTTGGCTCCATCTGGTGGCAGGTAAAAATGAAAAGTGTGACAGGTATTTATTTTGAATGGAGGTTAATGGGGACATTTTAAGTTTAATTTGTTAATAGTTAAAAAACTATAAGAGTTAAAGAGGTGAAAAGTAATACCAGGGAAGATATTTCAGGGAGACCTGAAGAAGTGAAAACTGGTGATCTCAGTAAACGGTTAATGAGTTGAAAGGTGCACAAAAACGGGAATAAAAGGGAAGACGCAAATAATAAAATGAATAGGACATATGCGATAATAACTAGAATTTGCAATTGCTGAAGCAATTGCGGAGTGACTGCGACCGTGTAAATGTGGGAGGGGCCAAGCTTAAAGCAGATATCTTGTCGATAACGGCAAAGCGACATTATCGCCTTCCTGACGGTAGTGCTGTTGGCAGTTGAGCTGGTGGCAGTTGTGAGTCTCTCCCTGTATATTGGAGGGGTATAAACTAAACCCTGTGGATTATACGTTTTCCAGTTTTCAAAACGTCATGTTAAAGTGAAATGTTTAATTTACTCGTCATGCCTGGGATCGATCAGCTACCTTGTGATTCACAGTCATTTACCTTATCGAGTACCCTAGTAGAGATATGAGAGTCAGTAACTATGTGAGGAGGGGAAAATTGGTGTTATCAGTGAAAAGATAAGCAATTTGAAAGAGTCATGCCTGGGATTCGAACCTACAACCTGTGGAATACCAGTCTACATGTTTTAACCACTGGACCACAAGGCCACTTGTGAAAACAAGTATCAGAGATTGGTGATACAAAATAAAGACCTATTCATATCATAATGGAAATGCTGAAGTTATGAGGTGAAATATAATTTGAGAAGATTACAAAGTGAACAGGTTAAATTAATGAAATTAATTTACCTAAATTTTGTTGATAATGAGAACCCTATCAGAAAGAATGTGAGCTAAGAATCATGAGTTCATCTTGCAAGTCACTTAAAGAGAAATATGATTCTTAGCCATTGATTATTCAAAAGAATTATATTTCTTCAAAATGTAAGCAGAAGTATAGTATTTTTCTTTTTTTTTTTTTTACCAACATGTGTTGAAACAAGTCCCTGACCCTATCACGGACAGTTGTGCCTGTATCGTGGTGCAACATAAGTTCAAAGAAGAAACCAAACTGGCAATGCAAATGAGGGAGTCATGTGAGAATCATTCTGCTTTCTGATTGGATAATCCTCTTGAGAACCAAGAGGTGGAAAGTAAAAGCTTGAAATATCATCTTAAAGATCTTCAGATAGCAAGACATGAATCTCTGTCATTTCAAATTGAATAAACTCTTTTTTAGCGAGTAATGCATTGGGTTTTCTTACAAATAGTTTTCATAATTTCTTGTCAATTAAAAGATGGCAACTCTGGGGTTTGAACCGGCATCCTCTGGTTTGTGAGTCAAGTGCCCTACCACTTGGCTATATGTTCTGTGAAACAAAACAGTCTAAGAGACAAAAAGAAACTGAGCAGCCAATCAACTCATTATGCACAACACCTGTGAGGCAGGCCAAGTGCAAAGTTATGTCAAACAGTTATATCTGTTTGCCTCCAGGTGATGCAACCAGTTATTTTATAATTTAAAGTAATCTAAACAAAGTACTAATTG
This sequence comes from Mugilogobius chulae, assembly GCA_038363315.1. Classification (NCBI taxonomy): domain Eukaryota; kingdom Metazoa; phylum Chordata; class Actinopteri; order Gobiiformes; family Gobiidae; genus Mugilogobius; species Mugilogobius chulae. The sequence continues at coordinate 22,837,956 of CM076401.1, read as the reverse complement.
TTAAAATATACTCTTTTAGTGATAAATACATTTCACCATAGTGTTTCTTTTTGATTTAACATTTTTTCATAATTTAAGATTTGGCATGGATGGGTCTTGATCCTGGAACCTTTGGATTCCAAACCACTTGCTTAACCACTGCACTATCTGTTCTGAGATACTGAACTGTCCAAGAGAAAGAAAAAAACCTGAGGCGCCAATCTAGTGTTAACGCTCAACACCTGTGAGCAGACCTGTGCAGTGTGAATTGGGTCAAAGGTGACAGCACACAGTGAGAAGATTCAGATAAGCTTATGAAGTGAACAAATATTAAGGAGAGAACAAAGTCAACTTAGGCATAGTTAAATCAGTTAAAACAAGTATCAGTGAAACCACATCAACAGTTAACTTAGGCACAGTTAAATCAGTAAAAACTATTGGATTTTAACTATAAGTTTTAAAACAGGAATCCCCCAATGAAGTTCACATTTAGTGTGAGTGCTGGGGATCGAACCTGGGTCGAGGTATTCGAGGGCTTAAGCCTTACCCGTTGGACCACTGACAGCTCTGAGAATGAGAGGGACAGAGAACAGGGAAAAGGCTAACCCAGTGAAATGGGAAGTTTGGCTCCATCTGGTGGCAGTAAAAAGTGAAAAATATGACAGGTATTTATTTTGAATGGAAGTTAATGAGGAGATTTTAAGTTTAATTTGTTAATTGTTAAAAAACTAAAAGAGGTAAAGACGTGAAAAGTAATACCAGGGAAGATATTATCAGGAAGTACATGAAGAAGTGAAAACTGGTGATCTCAGTGAAACGGTTAATGAGTTGAAAGGTGCACAAAATCGGGAATAAAAGGGATACTTATATAATAATAATAAAGAATTACTGGAGCAAATAGTGACTGCGCATACATGCGCAGTCACTCAATAAAGAATTACTGGAGCAAATAGTGACTGCGCATACATGCGCAGTCACTCAATAATAATAAATTTTTACTGGAGCAAATAGTGACTGCGCATCCATGCGCAGTCACTCAATGACTGGATTGGAACTGAATCTAGGACAAAACAAGAACAACATTTTGACTTAACCAGGATTACATTTTCCAATCAAAGTAGAATTGAATCTGTAATGCAAACATATTGTGTAAAACTGAAATCCAACTAAACAATAGATTATTATAGAATAAATAAAAACCTAAAATACATTTGACCAATGCTGCAAAAATATTCACATACATCTTATCTTGGTTTGTGAAATGATTCAGATGTAATTTGCAGACGCAGACGACATAGAATGTCTTTACTTCAAGTTTAAAAAGTTATTTTTTAAAAAGAGCAAGATGTGCTTTCTTATTTTAAGCCTAATAATACATTGTATTAGAGCTGTGCAATCAATCGGATTTCAGATATTAATGTGAAAGTTGTTTTGAAGATATGCAAAAATTGAATATCGAGTGTATTGTGCAGCAAAAACATGCTACAAACAAGCTCATTTACAATACAATTAAATAAGTGATACTGTACTTTCTGAAAGACAAGGTAAGTTTAAATATAAACTGTGTCAAAATGGTTACATTAATCAATTCAAACAGGGAAATTAATTTTATAATGAGAGATTGCTGCGCTTTTGTGATGATTTTGACAAATATTTGTCTGATAATTAAACACACTAGAAAAATGACCATCTTAAATGAAAAGATAAGGGACTATGTGCTTATATTAGGAGTATTTTACATGTTTTGTAATAATAATAACTAAGTTACTTGTTCTACTTTGATTAAGGTTGTCATTTTTCCTGTGTATCTACAGGAATATGTATGATTTATCATAAAACTTGAACATTTTTACATGTCCTAAAACTTTTCTCAGCCTTTGACAGAATTTAGAGTCTGTGCACAATAGATAAAAAAAAAAAGATTAATTAAATTAGTTACCAGAGGACTTGATTTGGTTTAGTAATGCATCGATCCAATTCTGGGATCGAATATCAGTGACAAAATTAAGACTTTCAAAAGTCTTAATTTTGACCTCTAGTTCCCTGCAGAAACCCTGTCCTGAGAACACCTCCCTGTGCTGTTCACGTTCATTCAATAATTCAAAAGTTACAAACATTAACTCATCATATTTCCATTGCACAAAGTTTCAAATGTGGATAACTTTGAGGAAAAGTGCCTGAAGCCGATACAAATCTTCCCATCTGGCAACCATCACAACAAAGCTTATGCAACGCACTTTCTATCAGGCTCTATAGTTTATGCCTGTAATCGTCTGCACATACGCCGCTCGTAAACAGGTTTTATCGTGTCTCCTGCAGCTCTTTATAGAAGTTTGATTGTAGTCCTGCACATGTGTCTGCGAAGGCCAAGTCTTTAATCAGCCGACCCACTGACTGAGGCGGACTTTGAACCGCGAACGTTTGTTTCATCTGCACCAAACAAGAGAAAAACCACGGCCGTTTGTAAAAGGGACAGTTTTTCAGGACAAGACCTCAGCAAGTACAGTTACCAGGTCTCAAACTGCAGAGATTCTTCTAGTGCAGGGTTAATCAGTTAATCAGAACTAATTGATTTTTACAGTGATCGTCAGAAGTGGGACCATGTCACGGTTTAGTCTTAAGTAAGTCTCAAGTAAGTCTTTGTCCTCAAGTTCAAATCAGGTCTCGAGCCAGTGACATTCAAGACCACATCAAGTCCAAAGTCACACAGAACCAATTTGAATCCAAAGTCTATTTTATCAAGTCTCTCTTTCAGTCTTAATATCAATTTCAATTGTGTGCCTTTCAGTCTACCTGTTGATACTTCATATCAATACCTTTGTAGAAACTGAGACTAAAGTTTTTTCTTCTTAAAACTCCCATTAAATAAATTAAAAATGTGTCATTGAGTGTCATGTGACTGTTATTTATTGCACCAATGACAACTTAAAGGTGGGTAGCTTTTTTTTGCATTGCAAACACAATTTAGGTTTAAATCTGACTACTTCCACTCATAAATCACATGGTTAACATGCAACAACTTAATAAGGTCTTTCAAATATTTAGGACCTTATTCAGTTGCCTGGGATCCAGAATCCACTCTTCGCAGTTTGCTGAAGCTGGTTACCGCGCCCTCCGCCTGCGCTTCAGATCAAGTCTACTGTACATAGTACCGGGCAATCAGATTAGTTCATTTGTGTGACGCAGATGAAACAAAGAAGCTGATTGGTCGTCTGTCATTTAGATCAAATTATAACTTAATTTTTTGCTTCGCTCATTGATTCTGCAGAAACCTGTGATGTTTTTCAGTTCCACGTGATATTTTTTTAATGTACTTTTTTGTTGGAAGCAGCCAAGTTGACTCATGACAGACACTGCGTGTCTCTGATTGTATAATTAATCTGTCAATCTCAGCTACAGAAATGTGAAAGATGGACACGTTGGCCAGACGATATATTTTTTATATATCGTCTGGATTTTCCAGGCAACATACAAATTGAGACCTAGGCCCCGATCTTGCCCCTTTAAGACTTCCCGCTTAGACCGGTTAAGACAGTTATTCCTCTGTTGGCCTCTAGTGCGCTCTCTCCAAGAGCTACGCCGTGAGTGAAGCAGGTGTGATGCCCGCCAGATGTGTGGGGTACAATTTCATTCAGTGAACGGCCTAGACGTGTCATGTCTGTGACACGTAAGCAGTGCATTAATATCACAGCAAAAGTTACTACAAGAGCTTCAGTTTGGGAAAAAGTGTAATAATAGAAATGTATTTGGTAAAAGTCTATTCAAATGACAAACTTTAACAACTTTGTCTAAAAAATGTATTTTCTTTTACATAAAGCCTGTTGACTTAATATAAAAAAGAATTAGATAGAGTGAACATCAGACAGTGTTAAGTGTGAATGCAGCTCTGCCCACGACAGAGCAGAGAGGAGAGCACGGTGCTGCGTGAGGTCCGGCCCCTTCAGCGCTTTTTGGGTCAGCGCGTCCAGCGGCCACGCGCACCAGGCCGCTGGACGTTTCTGACCAGAGGCTGTTGATTTTACGGCGGTGACCACTGTGAGTGAGCACGAGGAAGAGCGCGGAACCGTTTGGCACAGTCTGGACCAGAGCCCCGCGCTTTACCTGGACCACGGCGCGCATCCAGAGAACCGACCCGAGGTGGACACAACCCTGCGCTCGTCTGTACAGGGGCTGCAGACGCGGTCACACACGAAAGACCCTCCGCTCGCATCACACCGGGACCGGGAGCCTGCTTACCGGCAGTTGTCTCATTCAAAAGAATTATAACGAGGACACGCCGCTGCTTTTTCATAAACTTTTCACGCACGGATCACGATTCTCAGGTAGGTCTTACCACAAGCATCGGATCATTTTTATTATAAGTTTAGGTCGACACAACATTGTATTGTTAAAACATATAGAACAAACTTATTGAAGCCAAGTCTGACTAAAAAGTGAATCCATTTTATTTTACAAATATATTGCCTAATTCAATAACTGCATTTAACGTGGCTTTTTCTAACTACATAACTGACAAAATTAGAATTGATGGCAAAATATGATTATTATTATTATTTCTTATTTCCAGTGAACTTCTTGCACTGCTCCACTGTCATGTTGTGCAGGTTCACTGATTGAACTGGTATCAGACAAAGCAGAGCAGCCGTGCCACGAGCTGGAGCTGCTCTCTGGAGCTCATAGCGGCCAGCACAGAGAACTCTTTCCGCTTTGCGCTTAAGTATTAGACCGGCAGGGGCAAGATCGCCCGGCTAGTCTTACTCTGTTCACAATGCTGCTTCTTTCCAAAAGATTCTTAAGGTATAATTTCACATTTTACTACTAGAAATTTAAAAAAACCACACACACAATTTGTACAGCAACCGAGCGTTCTATCTTTTCTATCAATCAAAGAGGAGTAGAAACACACAATAGTGTTACATTGTTGATGATTTTCTGACAGAAAAAACTGCAGCAGTGTGAAATTATCAGGAAATCTGACAGAAATCCCTTCGTTAAAAATGTAAACATCTGTGCAAACAAGGACTTACATTCAAATTTCTCTATTTAGGACTTTCTTAGACTTTTTAATACACTACAGAGACTGTGTGGAGACTTCTGAAAAACTGAGAAAGGGCTTTAAAAACAACTAAAATAAAGCTTAACAGTCAGAATAGGGTTACGATCAGAGTAAGAACAGGCAACTCATTTTATAATAAACAAGATATAAAAATGCTTTTCCTAGCATACATGTTGGGCTCTAAGATTATTTTTATTAATTGACAAATAAAAAAATTCAAAATGCATCAATTTGTCAAATGCATTCTTATCCATCCAAATCCATTTCCTTTTCATTCCTTTCTAAATCTACAAAGTGTAACTGTTCTGAAGAAGCTTTTGTCCACAGGATTTCCTCTGTCAGTGAAGCGTCTCTTTCTGGTCCCAGTGTGATTTTGGCCCGTGTGACGTGTTTGTTGTGTTTAGAAACCGTCTGAGTCCAAATCTTTGCAGAGACGACCTTCTCGCTCAAACAAAAGTCTGTGTGTTTATATCAGCTCCTCTGTGATCAGCGCTCCGCTCCAAACACGATGTCGTCACAGCAGCGGCGGCTCAAATGTCAGAGTAAACACTGGGAATGTGCTGAGAGGGATAAGTCTCGAACCTGCAGCGGGTAATTAACACTTAAAGGACACATCGTAAGCAAAATGGAGCTTTTAATCCTGTTTGAACATCGCTGCTTCATCAAAAACACTGCTGAAGTTTTGTCGGTTAGGGACACTGTTCTAAATGTTCCTAATATGATGTAATAAACCCTTTACAAACTGCACACATAGAGGATCTCTGGAAGCTCTCTTCTGCTTTTCTCCTGTTTGATCCAATACATATGACGGCCGCAAAACTTTTTTACTATTTTACATTTGTAAAGAAGAGCTGTGGGTTTGCTTGTGTTGCAGCTAACGACTCAAAGCCAAAGAAGTAATAAGTTGAGTTCTGTGCATGCTAGGGCTGTAGTCCAGTGGAGGTCGGGTCCCCCTGGGGGTCGCAATGCAAAATCTAGGGGTCACAAGATGATTTCAAGATGTAATTTTATAAATATTGCTCTGTATTTAAATATTTTTTTTCATTGAAAATAGGAGGTTCTAGTGAATTTCAATCACATAACACAATAAACTACTAATTAAACACAGTTTTGAAGGGTTTTACATCATGAAATTAAAACAAACATGAATTTAACTTGCTCTGGGGGTCACGAGTTGCTGGTATGGTTATTTTGGGGGTCCCAGTCTGAAAGTTTGTAGTCTACAAAAGATAGTCGACTATTTCTTTCTCGAATTGGTCGACTAAAGATATGTCTCATCGACCAATTAATTGATTAAAAAGGGGCATGGCTAAAGCTTTGAAGTATGTTTTAATCTTATTTTATCTTTTTTAAACCTTGCACAGGAAAACCCCAACAGCTGTGACCCTGTGTCAATGTAAAAAGTAGGTCTTAAACATGGGACTAGAGCTAGATATTGACAAAAATTGATATCTCTATAATTTTTTGGCATATTTCGATTACGATATCGAGCCGATAATATGTCAATACAACAAAAGAAATCCCAAATATGTCACTAAACAAATTAGTTGAACTTTAATTAACAAATATGAATGTTGAACCTCAATTGATGGAGTAAAAACACACAACCCTTTTTCAAAACTTATAATTTCTCAATATTTGGACCAAATATTCAGGCTAAATAATCAGAAACAATGCAGGTAAACAAGATTTTTAAATGCAAAAAAAAAAAGAAAAAAATGGAACGATTCAATGAAGTGTTTTCAAATCCTTCTTATACCGAACAGATTCTTTAAGTGACTAAATGATTTTGAAGCAAAATGTGAAAATAAAATGAAAGGAAATCTTACAATATTTTTTTTAAGCATTTCCAAACTTTTGAAGACTTTTTTTTTTTTGCACGATATTCAATTTTTACATAACTTCAAATCAACATTGACGATATTATCTAAAACTCAATCTATCGCCCAGCTCTACATAGGAACAATGGCAAACATTGTATATTTATAATTTTAAAGCACTTTGCCTTTTGTCTTTTGAAAGTGTCTGAGAATTGTGCTAACTGTGTATAAGCTCAAGGTATTTTAAATCATATTTAGCAATAGGACGCACTGACCCAATTGAAGAAGGTTATAGAACTGATGATTGTGATTTCACACCAACGCACTAGAAAAGTCACATTGTGCGTATATCTTTAAAATAACAACTAAAAGAGCAATAGTGCAAGATTATAAAACTAAAACAGTATATTCAACTCTCAGTACTTACAAGCCGAACAAGATGCAATTTCAACAAAAGAAAAAAGACAAGAATAAAATGGCTTGGATTTACAGATAGACAGACAAATTGCACGATCAAGTTTGCAATTTTAACCTTCCAGCTTCTGAAGAGGTGTATTTCTCTAACCTCTCTGATCCAACAAAAAGGAATGGAAGAAGATTCTTTTTCACAATGTGCAAACTGCAGCAATTTCATCTCGTCGGACCATCTGCAGCTCTTCCAACTTAACAAACCCTTCAAATCCGCACCACCTCGTATCATCACTTGCATTAGTTCCATCTAACGCATCACTAATCTTCCTTCTGTAAACGACCCTCTTGGAACTAATTTACACATGCAAGCCCGGCCAGTTTCCCATCGCCGACACAGAGCCTGCTATATTCCAGGTTTTCCAAGACTCGTGAGAACTCGGGATTCGGAAGACTCTGTGAGCGACCAAGCATGGAAGACCCCAAACAACAAGGGGTTGAAAAAGAAACGAAAACAAGGGGGTGGATCTTGTTTTAACTGTCACAAAAAGAGATTTATAATGAAGCGGACAAGGGGCTAATAATTGCGTCCCATCTGATTGTCGTTGGCTTTGCGTTTCCTATTGTTCGGAGTTGTTTTGGGTTTTGTTTACTCTGTGGATTCCTCCTCCGCATTTTGGTCTGTAACTCATTTTGGGAATTGAATTGAATGACTGAATCAATGAATGTCCGATTGTTCCGACAGAAACAAGAGTAAACCAGAGTTAATGCTGAGGACATGGGCCACTACACGATACTACAGCAGATGGAAACACTGCATCCAAAGAATCTGATGATTATAGCAAATGTAATAAAGGTTGGTATCAAATTATGTTGTGAGAATAGAATATTTTCGCTGTGTAATAAGTAAAGCGTTTTCAAATAAACAATTACTAGAACTGGAAGTGCAAAGGGAGACTAAACCCTAAAACAACTATATTTCCAACTGGGCAGTGCTGGAAAACTAAGTTATAAGGAGCAGTGTGATTGGCCAGAACAGATAACTGCAGCAGGTCATCGAACCCACTCGACTGTAATCAGCTGTTTTGCAAATCTTAACAGGTCTAAAGCAGTGGAATGTCAGCCTGATTACCATTTTAGTTAAAAATAGTCTTAAAGAACACAAATGCAAGTTAATTCTGCTAAAGCATGTTAATCAAATACTATTTAATTATCATCTTTTTGGAAATAAACCTCTTAGATGCAACATAAAATTAGGCTTGGCCCTCAGCTTGTTGTAAAACCATTCATATTGGTGCTTTGAAGAAAAATAACATTAATTTTGGCCCACTGAGGAAAAAGGTTTGGTCACCTTTGATTCAAAGTCATTGGCCTCAAGACCAAGTCAAGTCCAAGTCTTCTGATTTTAGTTTCAAGTAGGGATGGGACGATTCACTAAGTCATGATTCGATTTAGTTTTCGATTTTGCAGCCACGATTTTCAATTTTTTTCAATTTGTTAGTTTATCTATGTAACTTTTTTTATTTTAAGACACAAAAAAACCATAATACATGACATTTAAACAAAGCCACTGTTGTTATAGTTTAGAACTAGTGTTTTTATCAACATTCAAACCGTAAACAGTAACATTTAGTGTCCTTAGAGGTCGTCCACCATCAGTTGTTAACGCAACATAATAAAGCACATTCAGTTAGGTCTTGCACAAGTTCAGGATGTATTTCTTTAAACATTGTGACTATTCTTGTATTATTGTGTGTATTATACAAATACAGAGTGTGTGTGTAAGTTAGTGACTGCATGAACAAAACGGATCGATTCTGGACTTTCGATTTGATTGCTGCAAACTTCGGTCGATTTTTGAAGTTTTCGATCAATTTTCATCCCTAGTTTTACAAGTCTTTGTATCAAATTACCGAATGCATCATGTACTTCTACAATTTCTTCTTTTATTTTTGGACATTATTCCATCTAAAATACATTTCATGGTCACAAAAAAAAAAAAAAAAAACGTTAGGAGCATGTTCCAGTGTAAAATTACACAATTTTTTTGGGGAGAAGCATTAAGTCCTTGCAAGTCACAGAGCTGCCAAAAGTGCAAGAATCAATAAAGAGACTGTTGTAGATGGACTCCACAAGTGTAATAAAGCACTTACCGGAGTTACTTTTTTTTTTTTTAGTTTACTGTATGTGCACTTAGAAAAACAAATATGAGTTAATGTTAATAGTCCTCATTGAAATTGAGATTACATCATTGCACTTCTTTATTGCTGTCATTGGACACTGCAGTGAGTGTGAGTCTGCTTGAGAACATGTTGACTTGAATGCAGCAAATTCACCAAGTTTTCTCTCAACTAACAGCAAACAACCATATTTAAACACCATTTACACAGTTCTATCCTGGGATAAAACAAACACACGTGCTCCCAAAACTTTGCTTGTTATTTGTCTCGGAGTTTAGCTCAGTTCAGCTCTGGTAAAGACGACAAGAGAAAAACAACTCCTCTGGGCCTAATATAGAACCTTGAGGAACCCCTTTTCGCTGCACACAAAGAGGCTTGACTGACGCAACAATAACTTTTACACCTCCGAGGGCAAAGGCGCCGCACAAGCCTCCGCTCAGCTGCTGTTTTCAGAGTAATTGGAAGAAGAGATGGAGAGAGAGAGAAAAACAGAGAGAGAGAGAGAGAGAGAGAGAGAGGTCACATTGCCTTAACAAGTACAATCCGGTTTGCTTTGCTCTCTCCTCAGGGACTTCCCCCCTTCAGATGCCCTCACGCTGCAGAGTCAAAGAGCAAAGGGGCGGGGCTTCTCTCTCTCTTTGTCACTGTTTTAAGTGTTTTTCATGCCCTTGTTCTTTTTCTAGATTCTCTCTTTCTCTCCTTTAAAATATTGCTAAAAATCCTCACTATTTTGTCTCCCGTTTTACTTTCTTTTCCTATAAGATATTTTCTCTGTAATTTTTTCTCCCTCTTTCTCCATTCCTTTCTCTTTTCCTCTCTCTGATCTCTCCCTTCACACTGTTCCTTTCCTGTTCTTCTTCGTCATCATTCTTTCTCTTAATTTTTTTTGTCTTCTCTCTATCTCTCTCTGTTCAATCCTCTCTCTCCCTTTTCTCTCTCTCCCTTCAGTGTCCTTCCCGTTGTTCTCCCCCACTCTGGTTCTGTCCCTTCTCTCTTCCTCCCACATCACTCTTTCTTCTTCTCCTCTTTTCATTCCTTTCTCTCTCTCACTCTGTCCCTTCTCTTAGTTCCACATCTCTCTTTCATCTTCCTCTCTCGCTCCCTCTCCCTTCTTTCTTGCTGTCCCATTTCCTCTTCTTCTTTCTCTTCCTCAGTTTCCTTCTCTTCCTCTACATCACTCTCTCCGTTCTCACCTCTCTTTCTTTCTTTCCCCCCTCAGTTTCTCTTTCTATGCTCCTCCCTTACTTTGCTTTTTCTTTCGGCACCACTTTCTTTCTCCTTTCCTCTTCTCTCCTCCTCTCCCTGTCACTTCTTTTTGTCTCTCTTTCTTTCTTCTCCCTCTTCTTCTTCTCTCTCCCCTTCACTTCTTTCTGTTCTCTCCCCTCGCTCTTCCCTTTCTCTTCTCCCTTCCATCCTCTCTGCTTCTCCCTTCCCACCCTTGTTCTTTCCTTCCTTCTCTCTCTCCCCCTTAGTTTCTTTCTCTCTGTTCACCTTCCCTCACTCTGTCCCTTCTCTCTCTTCCTTACAAGTCAGTCTTTTTCTCTCTCTTTCTTCTTTTTCTTTCAACCTCACTCTATTTTTTTACTTTACATCTCTGTTTTCTCCTCCTTTCTTCTCCTTCTACAACATTCTCCCTCTTTCTTCTTCCTTCACATCATTCTCCCTCCCTCCTCCTCCCTCTCTCTCGCTCTCTGTGAAAATGAAAGGCGGAGCGTCTATGGACCACTCCAGTTCATTATGGAGAGAGCGCGTCCCCGTTTTGGAGCTGAATGGGGCCCTCCTCCTAAAGCCGGGCCCTGTTTGTTTAATAAAGACCCCGGGGCACGGCACAAGTACCCGCTCTCACCCACGCTAAAGAGAGAGAGGGAGAGAAGAGAGAGAGCAAACACAGTGTAATCCACCTGACCTGTGCAGCGTAAAAGGAGAAAAACAGCAGATTACTAATTAACCTAGTTGTTTATTTAGCGCTGAAACAATCTCAAAACTGATCAGACTTGTGTCAAAAAGACAAAAGGGGATGTGCATTCTTTTAAAAAAATATAGAAAGTAGGTTAAATCATAATATTTTTAACAAAGTAAGTGCAGAGAGAGCATGTCTGGGGGTAAAGAAGACAATATTTGAGCAATGGCGCTTTAAATGCAAAAGAATAAAGATTTCTCAAACATACTCAAACTCATCAAGCTCTAGACCCACACTTTAGATAAACTGTTTCAACACACACAAGCTTATCAACGAAGACACTTATTTATTTTAATAAACTGTAGCCTATAATGATTTGATCAAGCTAAAGTTTGTCTCAGGACCCTTTTGTCTCTGTCGCTCTCTCTCTCTCTCTCCTTCTGCACTATCCAGTTGCAAGATTTGTTTTTCAATTTGAAGAAGTCACTAAACATAGAACAGAAGTGCCAGCTACTGTTAACAACGTTAGCGCTGTTGTAAGCATAAGGACTGCACAGACGCCGAGTCACAAAGGCAGGACAACTTTAGTCTTTTCTGAAGACCAAAACAATCACAGTTTTAATGTGTGTTAAGTGTTTGCTGTGTGAGGACTAGAGAACTAAGAGAACTAAGTGCACAATGCTCTACAGCCAACTCGAACATCACCAAAGTAGCAATTCTGAACCAAGCCGTTTCAGGAAGTTTCAGAAGCTTGAAAAACACCAACGCAACTCTGTACTAGTGGTTTTATAAACTAACACAGACAATATTAGTTTTGATTCTCCAGGTGAAGGTCTTAAGATTTTCGGCGCCTAAAGGGTTAAAGTGCAGTCAGGCTTTTAATGATCAAAAATGATTAAAGATAATCATCATTTGCAATCAAAATTGTGAATTGAATTAAATAATGTGGCTCATCCCAGACTTAATAAACATTTACCACAGGGACGATCACACCAAACTTTGTCCTGCAAGAAACACAACGTGAGAACTTGTCCTATGGCTGTAAGTCTAACGTAGCGTGTCCAGTGGGTCTGCAGCTCGTGTGATTGGCCGCTCTCAGGTTTGGGTTTTGCTGCAGGCTGAAATGATCTCACGTCTACGGTGACAGCGGCGCTTTGTCCCGCTCACACTGACGCAGGCTGATGATGTCACCTCCAGTGGGAACGCCGACACTCGACACCGCCACATTTACACCAAACATGAGCTGCAACGGCACTTATAGACTCAACAATATGGACCAGGTAAACAACAATACAGGTTTAAGAATGAGGTCAGGGCCACACGAGAAAGTGTCACCTCACTTTTGTCTGGAAGACCTCAAGTCACAATAGGATTTTAAAGTGAAAGAAACTAAAGTTTGGTTTGATAACGGCAGTTAGCCACAATGCTACCAACAACATCAGATGAAATTAGTTGATTTTGGTGAACAAATGAGACAATATTAGCCAGTCTAGCGCCACCTAGTGCCTCCACTCAATTTCACTTCACTCCAGCTCTAGGTCAGGTATTTCAGTGTTTGTTGCTGCTAGAATCAAGCTTGAGAGACGATCGACCAATCAGCAAACAGAAATTAAACATCAAATTCAAGGGTCTCTTTGTAGTTCTGCAATTTTGCCATTAAAGTAGTGGCTGCAGACAATTTAGATTCAAATATCCCCTTTTTCCTGATGTGATGGAGCCGGTCGAACCTGATGTATCATCCAGTTTCATTTCACTCTAAGGTCCATGTTTACACTGAACTTCCCGGACTAAAACTGATGTGTTGGTTGCAGCCGATTACATTTCCACGAAGTGAGATGTAATCGGCTGATACAGCAGGTTAGGACAAAATCAGAAGTAGACAGGAACTGCGGACTAATTAACCTTAATTAACAAGATATCTGTGATAGGTGGAAATTGATTGAAGTTATTTTATTGTACAAAAAAATGTAGTATAGTCCTTAAAAATGTAAAAAGTGCCAATTTATCTACCAAACTACCACACAAATAACGGCTATTCAGCTAATCAATCAGTGAATTTATATATTTAATGACAACTGAAGCACTTTACAGTAGGTGGGGTTAAGCTTCTATTGTAGTCACAGCAGCCCTGGGGCAGACTGATCAAAGCGAGCATATAATCTAGTCTCATGTGGAAATAGTTGTGCGAACTGTAGATAAACATTATAACTAAAGTTTCCATGTGTTTGTAATAGTATGCAGCCTATATCCAGAGAGGTATAAATAGTGTGAGATCTGATGACAGTGACCTCTGAGTTCAGTGTGAGTCTGAGAGGGACATGTTTGTGATACCAGGGGCGAGCTGCGTGCCTGTCCCAGCCCAGCAGGTGTGAATGTGGGCCGAGGGACATGCCTGACGCTGGTGTGGATTCTGGAGGACATGCTTTGACGCTGTGTCCCGTTCAGCAGGTGTAGATTCTGGGGACATGCTTCGACGCTGTGTCCCGTTCAGCAGGTGTAGATTCTGGGGACATGCTTCGATGCCGTGTCTCGTTTAGCAGGTGTAGATTCTGGTGGACATGCCTGACTCTCTGTCCCGTTCAGTAGGTGTAGATTCTGGGGGACATGCTTTAACGCTGCGTCCCGTTCAGCAGGTGTAGATTCTGGAGGACATGCTTTGACGCTGTGTCTCTTTCAGCAGGTGTAGATTCTGGGGGACATGCTTCGACGCCTTGTCCCGTTCAGCAGGTGTAGATTCTGGGGGACATGCTTCGATGCCGTGTCTCGTTTAGCAGGTGTAGATTCTGGTGGACATGCCTGACTCTCTGTCCGTTCAGTAGGTGTAGATTCTGGGGGACATGCTTTAACGCTGCGTCCCGTTCAGCAGGTGTAGATTCTGGGGACATGCTTTGACACTGTGTCCCGTTCAACAGGTGTAGATTCTGGGGGACACGCTTTAACACTGTGTCCCGTTCAGCAGGTGTAGATTCTGGGGACATGCTTTGACGCTGTGTCCCGTTTAGCAGGATTAGATTCTGGGGACATACTTGTACTTTTAACGCTGTGTCCCGTTAAGCAGGTGTAGATTCTGGGGGACATGCTTTAACGCTGCGTCCCGTTCAGCAGGTGTAGATTCTGGGGGACATGCTTTGACACTGTGTCCCGTTCAACAGGTGTAGATTCTGGGGGACACGCTTTAACACTGTGTCCCGTTCAGCAGGTGTAGATTCTGAGGAACATGCTATAGTTTTAGATTAAATCCAAGGGAAAAACCACAATATGTCTCCTTTAATTTAGATTGTGTAATGACAATTCAATTCATAATGATATATTACATTAAAATGTATTAATCTAGGTGATTCCTAAAGTGGGGTCTTGGCGCCTCAGAGGCTCTGTAGCTACAGATCAACAAATCAAAATCAATTACAATTTTATCTTTACATATAAAAGGAAACACCAAACACATTTTTCTGAAAAGACTCTGAACGGCTCTAGACGTTGGGAAACCCCTTGCTGAAGTGAAACCGGTGAATTTCGGTTCTCTCTCTCTCTCTCTTTCTCTCTTATCTCTTCTGTGTTTCTCTACGCTCTGAGACATGTGAATAGCTGCATATGGGACAGCTGCACGCCCACATGTGCCCGGCCCGGGAGAACCAACAGGACACAGACACAGAGACTAAGAGAGAGAGTGGGAAAAAGAGCTGATGAGGCAGAGAGCAGAGATACCATCAGGACAGCCCTCATCAGTGACAATCCACCTGGGAGGTTCGGGATGATCTCACTTTGATGATGTTGTTTGAGTAAATATTAGCTGAAAAACTCACATTACAGAAGGTGGAAGTGGTTGAAGGAAGGCCTGGTTATTGTTCAGACGAGCTTTGACAGAACATAGTGGCCTAGAGAGGAGGTTATAACAGGGAAAGGATGAATGCAAGTGTGGAATGCATAGGTTCATTACGTTAGGAGATTGAAAATTGTGATAGGTGTCACAATATGAACATGAATGAGGGACAAAAATAAATAAAAACTCATCACTTCTCCACAAAACCCAGCCCCTTGTGACACAATCAAATGTCTGTGTATCTGAAAGGACAAATTAATATTGTGTTTCTCATAGATAGCAGACAGAAGTGCTCTGATTGGCTGTACTTGGTGGTCCACTCCACTTTCACTTTGGTGTCTGCAAAAAACATGTTTTTAAACGTTACTACCATAGACGTGCAGTCAGCAGCTCTGCTCAGTTGCTACAACACGGACACAGCACAACGCCATATTCCTTCTGTAGATGTGACAACACTAATCAATTGCTTTTTTATGGATAAAACAAGCTAAAACCAGTATTTTCAGCAAAACAACAAACAAAACGGATGCTCCTCCACAGTGAAGCTATAAAGGAATTATCGGTCAGCATGGGCGTGCTGGCTAATCGGGAGAGTCGGGACGTTTCCCGGTGGGCCGCGTGACTTTTGGGCCGGTGGCCTCCGCTCCGTGGTTGAAGAGAGAGAAAGAGAGAAAGAGAGAGAGAGAGAGAGAGAGAGAGAGAGAGAGAGGGGCCCGGCCATGCAGCTGGCAAATGTGAGCACAGTGCTGGAGAGGCAGAGCCAGCTGCTGCTTCAAGTCCATGATGTGATTCACAGCACATAGCGCATAAAAGACACATTTTGGAGGCCAAAAACACGCTCTACGTCTCATAAGCTCTCAGTCAAACTTTGTTTCAAGTAAATCCGTTGTATATTCTCGGAGTTACGAGCAAAAACGGCTGATGAACAAACACTTCAGCAGATTCATATGCGCGAATCACCGCGGCGGAGCGGAGCGCATTTCCTCATTCAGACACTGTTTGTGGCCAGAACGCTCTGTGTTTGTGTGAGCGCGTGCTTCGTGTGTGTGTCCAAGAGGGCACTGCTGTGCAGCAGAGGAGAGTCAGCTGGAGGAAAGCCGGACTATGACCATGTCGTGACTAAAACTAGGAAGTTTACTACTGGAGAAGAGAATGTATGAGAGGTGGAGTAGATAAGAGAAAAAAAAAAAAAATCAGAAGAGAGGTTCCTGAGCGGGACTCGAACGTGGGTGCAGAAAAGGCAAAGCTTAAATGGGCAGTTCTTAACCACTCAACTACCAGCTAAGTCACGTGACAATGAACAAATGGGCCAATTTAACGTCTGATTTTCCCTGGCTGAAAAATGATCCCAGCACGCCACTGTCGGTCAGCGTCACTCGACTGCACATGTCACCTGCAAAAATAGACACTGTCGATCTAGTTGGCTAGAGAAATGTCTTTGACAAAACAACAAAACGAGATGAGAGCAGATGTTTTGATCAGGTATGAATAGAGCTGGGCAATATCTTGATAAAAATCGAATCGTGAGCTCACTGTTGTGACAATCTGCTTTTTTGTGAAATCGCCAAATCGTGATTTTCCATTTCTCTATTAATGCACCTGTTTGTCAAAATACTACTTCTCTTAGCCTCAGAGTTGCCAAGTTTGTTTCTTTATAACAAATTTGGGCGTCTGTTTTAACAGTCTTGTGAGTTTTGAAGGTCATGTGTTGAGTCTTTTGTGCTGCAAATTCAAGTCAAGTTCCAGGTGAATTTAGCAAATTTCAGGTTTGATTTACAAATTTTGGCACTTCTAGTGTTAGAAATGCCGAAAATGTATTATCACACAATGTTCTAATTAATCCATTATTCGAATAACTATTTATGGGCTGAGGTCGCTCATCTAGAGATTTTTTCCAAAGGCTTTGTTACGTTTTTCTCTGAAATCTGGCAACACTGGTCAGTCTTTGTTCTGGGGAGTGACAGCTGGATTTAACCAATCACATGAAGTAGAGACTTTCAGAAAAGCAGATGATTGTATTACCTCAATAACAGTCTACAAAGTCTACAAGAATTGTGATAACATTGAATCGTGATCTTCTCTGTGATAATTTTTTTTGCCATATCGCCCAGCCTAGTATGAACCAGGATGACGGACGTCTGTCTCCTCAAGCTTGAGACTTTCATTCACAATGTTGAATTGGCAGCATAATTTTCTCACGTGATACATTTTGTAGTTTAGAGGACAACATGCTGGCTAGTGTGCTGCTACATCTTGTGTCAATCAGGCTTGATCTTTCTGCTGTCAGGCTGCACACGCTTCCCCCATGTTGATAAAACATAACTTTATTTCATGATGTTTATGTTGTACTGGTGACATGTAAAGTCTTAATGTTGCCACTAGTTTAGAAATCTCTATTTGAAGTTTGCTAGCGATGGCAGTTTTATACACAAACTAAAGGGTTGTGAACTCAACAGTAAGTTGTAGCAAGGCTCTGACTTTGTTAAATGTAGACGGTGTTTGTACAGCTGACACTCTCTGGATCTTTCATAACTTTGTATTTTGCAAGCTAATGCTAACGGCTATAGGAAAACAACAGGAGAACACTCTGGAGTTTTTAAAGTGTTAAGAGAACTATCTGGGTCAACATCAGCAAGTAAAGTGTTATTTTATATCTAATCCAAACCACAAACAAATACACGATACAGCACATTTCATAGATCACATCTCTGCGTTAACTGGAAGAAACAGCTAACAACAGCGGCTAACAGCAGGACCATGTTGACTGACAAGATCACATTCTGATATAGCTAAATCTCGTTCTCGATGGGCTTGGCAAAAGCTGGAAAATTGTCTGTAAGTATAATCCATATGTTTATAAAAGCAAAGGTTTACTGATCTCTGCAAAGTACTTTCTTGATGATTTGTGAAAGTATTTTTTAGTGTTAAATAGAAGAAAAGGAACAACACTGAACTGGGTTGTTTAACATACTGCAGTGAGAGATTGAAGACACTGATCAGATTGTCGCTGATGTCAAACATCTGGCTGCGTTGCCACATCAGCTGAGCATAAATCAGCACGAACAGGGCACCAGAGGGACAAAGAAGAAGTGACTGATGAGACTCTTGTCCCTGAACACAGAAACAGCAGGTCTGGACAAAAACGCCTCTTTCTTGTTCTTGTTATATTCTGGCTAAATGAGGTAAACATGTATTGTGACTGTAGTTTAAATCCAAAGACCGTTCTCTCTGGTGGAAGTGAAACAGGAGGAGCTGGTGTGGATCCAAACATGGCCACGGCTGACCTCGGCTGACAGAAGGTCTGGTCCTGTCACTGAAGAGACTCTTTGTGTCCAGAGTTATTTATAAGTCACACTGTTGACGGCGCTCACACACACAGACAGAAGAGGAGCTGCTCTGCCAACGCTCACCATTACACAAGAGCTGCGTTTGATTTACTGCCGGCAACAATCACAAAGACTGTATCATTGTAACGTATTCTTTTAAAGCCATCTCTTTCTGAAACAAAGACGGTGTGTTTAAAATGCATGTGATTCTTTATTAGTTCAGCAGTAGATTCATGTGATTTAAGGTAGTAAGTTACGCTGGTGTACACTGACTTATAGCTCAGGACTTTTTAATTTACTGGCTGATGTTAATCCAGAACATCTCATAATGTTTGACATTTTATTCACTTGCACTATAAAAAATAGCTACACAACTCTATATGACCAAGTAAAATAAGGTCAGTATCGGTTGATATCAGATATCAACAGATACTTAACGCCAAAGTATCTGAATCAGTATCGGAACAGTAAAGCTGGATCGGTGCATCACTAGAAGTTTACTAGCATACTGTTGAGTATAATTAGTTTGAAGTACTGGTGATTTTACTTGAGTAAAAGCTTTGGTTCTTCTTCTTTAAAATGATATAAATATACTTTGACAATGCAAAATTGGTCAAAATGTGTTTTTGCATGGCTCCTTTGCAATTTTTTTTGTAGAATAAAACATAGACTTGAACAAAAGCATGTTTTTCACATTGAATATAATTTGTTGCTTTGCTCAGATGTTAAAATGTGTCTCCTGTCTGTGTACAGACTTACCATATTCTCAAAACTGACACTTCTTTGTCCTTGGGCAGGACAAAATATCGAAGAAATGTCTTTCCCTTCGTTACATTGGTTCACACCAAAAAAACTAGAATTTTTTTTGTTTCAATCCTGTTGTAAGAGATCAAATAAAGACATAAATATTCCCCAAAAAAATCAGCTCAAGCTTCAGCTGTAGAGAAAAATTATTCAGTTAAGGCTAAAAACTACCACCTGATGACATCACAATGTGGAACAGAGTACTTTGAACTGTGGAAAAGCAAGATTACTCAAACATTTGAGAATGAAACAAAACCTTCTCTGGGCAGGTTTTTGGGGAGGGCTAAACGATCACTGCAGTATACTTTGCATAATATCAGAATTGTATATTGAATAGAGTTAAGAATGTCCAGAAGTATAGTTTTACATTTCTACTTTTATAGAATCAAGCCGCTGATTTTTATTTTTTTTAATGATGTGATGTTGTATTAGTTTAGCAGTTACAAAATGATTAAACCACAGTAAACACGAGGTCATCTGGCGGGCATTCATTCTCTACAGTCGTCACTGGCTCAGTTTAATCTGATTACTACTTTTATTGCTTCTACAATTGTCACGAATAATGTGCGTATTGTACCGAGCCTGAGTTGAAAGCCGAACTCATGGGACGAAAAGAAAAAAAAAACAAGAAATCTTTGAGAAAGCAGATGATAAATGACGGCGGATTCCTCTGAGCGTTTCCCTGTGAAGTAAGTGCCACAAAAGGACGACTGTGGAACTCTCCGAAATATTCTGGATTCTTCTGTGGTCCATGACAAAACACAAGAGATAATCCCCTTTGGCCCCTGGGCAAGAACCAAGACCAACCAAGTCCATTCACACAGAGCGGCAGTGTCCCGTGATGAGAGCACAGAAGAGGGCTGTTTTCAGACTAAAGACACCCTCACAGCGGATAAAAGACAGATTTAATACTAAAACAGCCAAACTCATGACCGACAGAGCTGGAGAGTCTGTGTAGTGTGCTAATGCTCCAGCTTCAAAACGCTAAATCAGGGCTTTTCATAGGCGCAGGGCAGTTCTTTCTACATCAGACAGACGGACGACATCAGAAGTTTATGTGTTTTAAAATTACACTTTCCCATTGTCTGCAAGATTATTTATCTGATTTATATTGTGAAGAGCTGGGCATTAATGAAAAAAATTTAATTTCATAGTTCAATGTTGCTCTAGTGCAGTTGTGTCAGCTCATTTTCACAAAGGTCACATTGGCTCATAAATGGGCTGATGGTGACTGTAATAAACCTCACTACCTTTTGACAAATACAAATAATAGTCTGTGTATTTGATTCTGTTTATGTTACATCACTGCATATATATCTGCTTAGGTCTATTAATAAATGTCTTTCAATTTCAGACAATCTTCATCAGTTAAGACACACCATTCATCCTTGTGCTAATATAAGATTAAATATTTCGTAAAAGACCTTGAGACCTTGACCTTGCTCTAGTGCAGTGATTCTTCACCATATCGCCAGGACCAAACTTGGTCAGTAAAATATGATACATTTATATGATATTGGGCCTGAGGTTTCTTTGCACATGATGTTCAGGCCTTGAGATCAAAAAGGTAAACCCCTGCTCTAGTGCATTGCTTCCCAGCCTTTTTCGTCTGGAGTACCCCCTAATCATGATCTCACACATAAACTTTTTATATCATGTGATTTAGGGGTATTTTATCTTTACTCATACATATTGCATTTTATTGTGCATATGTCGTGTTTTCTTCAGTGTAACATTTTGCTCCCAGGTACTGACTTTGTACTTTGAGTACATTTACAACAATACTTCTGGTCTCTAAGCATGCATTTGTCTGAAGAATTTTGACTTCAATAATCATGATTGTTTTTGTTCAAGATGATAGTATTTAGGGAAGTGTTCAGGCATGTTTGGCCAGGAGGAGGTCTCAGTACACTCTGGAGGGACAGTTAATTGTCAAATTACACAGCATTTAAGTTTACTGATCCTTCACCTCACATGGTGATGTAGTCACAACTGTCCGGGACCCAGCAACAGAAGTAAGACTGCCAATTTGTACCATTGGTACTTTGGTCCCTCCAACGACCACTAACCATACATACCGCTTCCACACTAAAGAGTCAAGTTGAAGTGTTGAAGTGTATTGCTAAAGAGCACAACCCTGTCCTTTCACTGTTAGCTTCTAAGGCACTGACAAGCAGAAGTGTCTCTGTGGACTGTGGATGCCAAAGACATGTCCTGCCAAAAACTACAAAACTAAAAAGTGTATTTGGCAAAGGCACTCAATCTTATAAGCATCTTTTTGATCTTACCAAATGACGAAAGACCAAGAACAACCTTGTCTGAACAAACAAACAAAAATGCTATAAATACACACACACAAGTTAAAAAATATTCATACAAACATCATAAAACATATTATTACAGACAGATCCATAATCCATGACTGACTAAACAACTCACTTTACTTCTACAACCAAACCTCCTCTTCACAAACCAACCATGAGCTCATGTTTTTGTGCAGAGTTTGTCCTTGAAAGTTTGAACCTCCTCCTGCTGCTGCTGCTCTGCCCCTCCCTCCCCCGCTGCGACTCTGAACACACTTTATTACAGCCCCGGGTAACACACAGCCCCCCCACAGGACCCTCATCCACGGCGGGACAAACCCAAACTCGTGTCTGATATTACCAAAAGTCCTCTGCACAAACGTGGACCTTGAGCCGTGAGAGTGAACCGGTCTGCGACACACGGAGAAAGGTTATCTCTCCGCCGGGACGACAAACAAATGTGACGGGACTATTTTTAAACCAGGCGTCACATCTGCCCGCCTCAAAGTAAACAAAAACGCTACTAATCTCTCGTCACACCCCATTTGCATCCATTTTAAATAAGTATACTATTTTTCTAAGCAAAATTCACACAGTCCTGGTAGAAAATAACCTTTAAAAGAGCAAACTTCCCCCTCCTTCCCCGCTCTGAGCTCACTTTTGGTATAAATGACTTGTCCCGCTGCAGAATTCAGGCCCCGGAGGCGGCTGCAGACGTGTTTTTCACCAGTTTCTGATTTCAGAACATGAACCAGTGCCCCTCGGCTCGCTTCACTCATGTGCGCCGCCTTAATGCGTGTCACAAATGTCGACTCCCGGAACGCAAACAAACAGTCCACCGTAGGGAGAGAAATGGAAACCGAAAGACTGGAACCTGCACCAGCTCGTGTCGGACGCTTCATGGGACGAGTTTAGAGAGAGAACTGCTTTGTTACTTTTTTATCTCTGTCATTTTTTTAAGAGCCAGTTTTGATTACAGCTTCATAACTATATGTCCAAAATTCTAAAACTGTGTCAGTTCTTGCAGTAGAATCGTTTGATATCGGACATCAACAGATACTTAAAGCCAACTAGGGATGCACCGATACCACTTTTTCTGATACCGATGGTGCGCACAGCAAATGTAGCTCCCATAGTCATTTATTTGCTTAACCCAGTTATATTGAAAGGACATCACAACATTGTCCAGGTCAATACTTTGAACAGATGGAGGCGTTTGAATAAATTCTTATTTATCTATCCTTCCTTCTGTCACCTCATCCACACTTTGGACCATATGGACATGCTATACCGCTTTTGAAAGCTTACATTCTGCACTGTTCAGTCGCTAGATTTGTTTCTCAGTTGCAATAAGTCACAATAGGTATTTTCCCACAAGAAAGTATCAAGAACTAGTCCCAACATCCCTTCAGCCCCTGTTAAGTCAGAAGAACTATTCACATAGCAATTGTATCTGAAAGTGGGCTTTAACATTAGCATTTGTTTAGTCCGGAACATTTAAAAAAGTCATCATGTGGCGCCAGCAGCACTTAGCCACATTAGCTGCTACATATCATAAACAACTCAACGGACAACATTTAGAAGTTATAAATATTTTCTTTCTTCATGTGTCACATCTGCTTTTAGGTGATTTAGTCTGTTTGAGAGTTGACTTTAGGCTAATGTGAGGTAATATGAACTGATCTGACAGGCTGTAAGTCAAACAAGACTATGAGTACGAGTGTTAGGCACTAGTATCGGGCCGATACCAGATACCGGCATCGGTGCATCCCTAAAGCCAACATGTCGGAATCAGTATCGGAACTGAAAACTATATATAATGGCTTACAATGTGACTAAATCAAGCCTACAACAATGATAAATTGTAAAGCAGTTCTTAAGAATGCTTGGCCCAAAAGAAGCATCAATAGATTTGTTTCTAAATAAAACAAATGAGAAACACTGGACTAGTGCATGCAAACATGATTCTGCAAAACAATCCATTTACTGTATAAAAAATAACAACAAAAAAGCAGATCTTGCCATAGTTTGAGTCATTCCTCCACTTGATGTTGTCTGTGAGATTAAAGAAAGTGGGTCAGCGGAAGTATTCGAGAAGGTTTCCACAGTTTAGCCCCGTGTCTGTGATGAAAAGTTAAGTCGTCCTAATTACACGTGTGTGGCAGAGGCTGACACTCAGGTATTTGTTAAACGCGTCGAGTTCGGTGAATCTTTTGAGTTTGGATAATGTTACACTTACTCACTAATCAGCCGTCAAAACCAAAGGAAACTTCACACACACACCAGTCTCTCCTCGCCTGGTCCGGGAAAGACGACACTCGGGTTTGTGAACTGAGCAGCGGAAACAAAGCTACAGTGGAACATGATAAAGCATCTAATTGTTCAACCACAAAACAAAGATAAAGTTATGTGTAAGAAAGTGAGATGGAGAAACCTGGCGGCCATTACGAAATAAAGGTGTATAGACTTCACTAACAGAAAAAGCCTGTTGCATTATGTGAACACAGAGCCGAGTTTTAACCTAAATCAGATTTAAATAACACTATAAGCAAAGCACAGGACAAATGCTGCTTTCAAGTGCACATGGGACAGTTGGATTGGGGGAATTAGCCTGTTTGGCTGACTTGAGTGCATTCATGTGCTTTTGGTTAGACGCTAAGAACACTGACTCAGTATTTTCAACAGAAACTTTCTCAAAAAACTACAGTGGAGCTGCAGGATTAAGGAAAATGATCTACACTAACTGATTTTCCTGACTGCATTGAGACTGCAATTAGATTTGTGATGTGTTTTTCTTTTTTCAACTATAGAATTCTGTTTAAGTTCATTCAGTGAAATATAGTAAACATGATTATATTTAAAATCTCACTAAACATTTTTGTTTGGTTTCTTCTGGTCTCAGATTGACCGCAGGTGCAACATCCAGTGGCATAGTTGCCCCAGTTGTTAACCCCAAAGGCGATGGACATCAGACGGAGAGGTTTTGGGCTAGTCCCAAAGGATTCTCGTAAAATTAAAAAAGTCCTCTTTGTCATCTGTCGTAGACGCAGCGATGGCTTTAACAGCAGGAAACGTGTAGCATCTGAGTGTGTTTTCTTAGAGGAAAGTGGTGAAAGTATGAGTGAAACAAGCAAAACGTCTGCGCTCACACGAGACTCATTGCACCTGTGAGCCCGGGCAGAGGTGCTGTGGGTCAGGGCAGGGATTGTCACTTTTGGCTCTGGCGAAAATTTGCCAACACTGAGCAATGCGCGTGCTCCCTTCTTTAGGCCCACAGCACCTATGCCCAGGCTCACAAGCACCGTGAATCTCGGTGTGTGTGCGGAGCTTCTGTTCATACGCACTTTTACAACTTCCCCAAAGTAAACTCGCCCAGAAGCTGCACTTTTCCTGCTGTTCAGCCGTTGCTGCTT
Organism: Mugilogobius chulae; assembly: GCA_038363315.1. Lineage (NCBI taxonomy): Eukaryota > Metazoa > Chordata > Actinopteri > Gobiiformes > Gobiidae > Mugilogobius > Mugilogobius chulae. The sequence goes on along the minus strand of CM076401.1, from coordinate 22,812,947 downwards.
CTATAACGGATGAACAGATGACAAAACCTTTGCGTCCATTAGGGCTGTAGTCGACCAAGAAATTCTTGGTCAACTAAAAACATGTCCATCGACCAATTAATCGACTAAAAAGGGGCGTGGCCAAGGTTCTGAAGTTAAAAGTAGAGTTGTCAAAAATATTGCAAATCAAAGCTAAAACTGGTGTCGAAAATCGATCCTCATTTGAACAAATACAGAAAACATTAACAGGTCAAAAATGTGAACAAAATCTGTGGGATCGAGAATCAAGTTTATTCCTTAGAATCAAAATCAGGTTGGAAATTTTAGCCTTGTGACAACTCTGCAAGAAACCTGTATTCTGTAGTTCATGTAAAAACTGTAGTTTATGCAGAAAATGAAGAGGAAACTTTGTATTTATATAAAACAGGCAGTTCAGACCAATGATTCTGTTGCTGTTGAATATAAAGTCCTTATAATCTAAATAGAAAAATTAGTCGACTAATACAATTTTGGGCGACCAAGACTCTTATCAACCGATGAATCGACTAAACGACTAAAGAACTACAGCCCTAGCGTCCATCACATTTTTTAGCCTCCAGCGTACACCTGATGCAAACGCTGAAGGATTTAAACTGTACACTTCCTCTTATTTCTACAACAAGGTATGTAGCAATTAGCCTAGCCACCTTGCTGTTTGGTTGGTTGCCCTTCATAAGAGATGGACTTTCTGTGAACAACTAGCAAACAACCTTATCAACATGTAAACTAATTGTTTTATTATGTAGTAAATATGATCACAACTGTTAGCTACCACATAAATATGGGCAAAATCCACATAAATGACGCAAACTTCTGATTTAACAAATGAAAAGATCTTGTAATACTAGTTTAGCTGTATTACATGATTGTCTAAACTCCAGAAAACATTCAGTTGTGTTTAAACTGTCTTTGCATTTTGTTTTTTTTTCTACAATTATGATGAATATTCACCACATAGACTATTAATGAGAAGTCAAAATGAGAAAATGTGATGTTTGTCGTAATGGGCTTTAGACAGACATTTCTACCATAACTTTTTCTCAGCGTAAACTAGAGTTATTTCTGGACAAACAGGTCGCTCTGTCTCTGCTCTGTAGTGTGTGTGTGTAGTGTGTGTAGTGTGTGTGTAGTTGTGTGTAGTTTGAGGACTGGGGCATGTTCCCGTGCGTTTGGGGACTTTACCCGATACTCGCTCTGAGGCTGTAGGTCTCTGCTGTGGGATGGGATTGCACCTCCAGGACAGCGGCCATGTTTGCACCTTAGATTACTGCCCCCCCCCCCCCTGCCCCGCCTCCTCTCTCTCTACACACACACACGCTACACACACACACACTTAACTACACACACATCCACACATGACCTTCTTAAATGGAACTGACACCGCTACGTTTCCAGGCAAAGGACAAGTCATGAGAAAATACATCAAATAATAGACTTGAAACTCAACTAAATGAATGTTTTCGAGTTGAAGGCTTGAGCTCAAAGTGTTTGTTATTGTAAAAAGTATTGAATTTTTTGTAGGATTGACACCAAATCCAAGAAATGTTGTTGTATCGTGTGTTCCATCTCACGATCCGGGTTTTTTATTGTACATACTGTATTAGTGGCTTATGTGTTGACTCAGAACGTCTCATAATGTTTGGAATAGTATTTATATAACGTTGTGAAGATATTTGTTTAATAAATAAAAGTTACAACACTATTGGTCCAAGTTAATTGTGTTTCCAGAAGACAAAAAGCTACAGGCCGATAAAGCCAAATGATCAAAATCTCTATTGGAACTGAAAAGGATGAAATGGTTCATCTCAGTTTTGTTTTGTTTGCTTTGCTTGTTTTGGCTCATTGTTTTGCAAACTAGGGATGCACCGATCCAGCTTTTTCAGTTCCGATACCGATTCCAATACTTTGGCTTTAAGTATCTACCGATACCCAATATTAACCGATACTAGTGTAAGGACTGAAACTGCTTCTTTTTCTTATTAAAACATAAGCCATTTGGTCATTTAGTGGTATGTAACTGTTAGTTATAGTGCATGCCACAACTTCACAACTTACTCTGAATAAAATGTCCAATAATATGAGACGTTCTGGATCAACACCAGAAAAATAAATTTTCCTCATTATGTCCAATTAAAGGCACAACTAGGATATCGACTGAACCGATATCATTGGAGCCGATACCCGATCCAGCAAAATGTCCTGGATCGGCACCAATATCCGATCCCAGTATCGGATCGTTGCATCCCTATTGCAAACCATATCATATAGACTTTATTTCTAAAGCTGTTTGAAGAAGTTTATCAGAGGTGGGAGCAAGTTTTGCTCATGTCATGTAAATCTTAAGTCTTTGGCCTCAAGTCCGAGTCAAGTCCCAAATCAAAAAAGGGCAAATTCAAGCCAAGTTCAAAGTTTGTGCTCTACAAATCCAAGTCGAGTCTTTTGATTTTAAGTTTAGTCTTTATATCAAATTAAAGAAAACAATTACTTTTGACAAGTTTTTTGTTTTGTTTTTTTTAATTATCTGATTTAAAGGTGCATGGCGTAAGTTGCAAAGGTTTTGAACAAGGGCGCCATCTTTGGCGTTTTGTGGCACTGCACCCACCCTACTATCAGCAGCTGAAGACATATTTTAGGCTTAAAAGATTTTTTTGACACATTGTTATTTTCTGATAAATGTTTTCTGACTTAAGAACACAAAGACTTTTGTAAGAAAAAGTAGATGCTGGCTATTTTATGTTATTTTTGACTGAATGATCAGTTTACACACTCCAAAAGTTACACAAGGAAAGATTAATGAGAGTTTGAAGAAAAGCTTTGTTTTAGCGTGAGAGAAAATTGTAAACAGCTTTTTACTGGCCTCATTTGTCATAAACTAAATGCTCAATGGCAATTTATTACTCTAATAAAGCATAAACCTTACCGAGACAAACAGCTAACCGCTAAGCTACTAAATCTGTCTCTAAATGTGCGATGTACTTGGACAGGCCTGAGAGTCTTACCTTCTAATGAAAATAATCGCCAGATGAACGTCTTATTGATCTCCAGCACAATTCCTCTTTCTCAAAACATGTCCAAGTGCTCCTCGGTCCTGTAGTCGGCTTCATGCCATGCCGTTACAGTGGGCTAGTTGTTTTGAATTCTTTCGTGTGTTACGGGGGTTCGGAAGCTAGATGGCAGTATTTACCAATGATTATGTATTTTATTTTTCATTAAACAGCCTTTACAACAGTCGTCCATAAAACCGAGAGCTTTTGCTAAATAAATAGAAATAATGACAATAATCCAGTGAAGGAGAACTAGCGCGGGAAAATGCGACCAGCGCCACTCACTTTTATGAGCCTGTCTGCGCTTACAGAGGCAAACTCGGTAAGTTTACAAAACATCATGGCGCATATCCAGGCAAGTGCCAATGGACGGTAATTTGATATATCGTAATATTGAACATTTTAACTTACGCAATGCACCTTTAAGAAGAAATGCATTAATGCAAAAAGAAGTGAAGAGGAACATGATGCAGTTTGTTTTTAAAAAAGTACACCATTTTTTTAATTTGTCTCAGAGCCCCAAGTCCAGGCTAAGTCCCAAGTCTTAGTTCCTTTTACCAAGTCAGTAGTCAAGTCAACAAAATAGTCCAATCAGCAACTACATTCAACATTGTGATGGGACAAAAGTCAAAGAATATTTATCAAAATTTCAATACTGCTGGAGAACAAATTCTGCACCAAGTCATTCCAGGTTTTCAGTCAGGAAGACGTTAGTGCAGGGGTGCTCAAACTTTTCCAGCTCGCGATCTACTTTTAGTTGAGGCAAGGCCCAAAGATCTACTATCGATTTTGTATGTATTTTTTTTATTATCAATTTAAATTATAAGACTTTGTTTATTAATTAAACATAGGTGTATAATAGGCTACAAGCATCTAATTTTACTTGAATACATTCATTAGAACAATTTAACTATTAACATGTAGGATTTTTAAACCTGTAAATAATCTGAAAGAAAAAAATTATTCTGAGAAATCAAAATCTAGTGGTTTTCTAGAGTTTAACCTCATTCTAACCTCAATTGTGTCTTCTAAATCTGGGTTTGGTGATCACCATGGTAACGCTCAGGGGCGGGGCTTGAGACTTCCAGAAAGTCAGATTTGGCTCACATAAAAAACAACTCCTTAGTGAGGATTTGTTATGGCTCTGCCTGTTTTCTCTCGCGGCTTTTCTTTGTCCCTGTTTCAAGCGCGTGTTCTCAGTGTCTCCGCTGTTGGACACGGAAAGCGTGAGCTCTGTCTGTCCTCTTTAAAGCATGTGAGCTTCGTTTCTCCGCTGTTGGATGAGGCGTGCGTCTACTGTGGCTGTCTGGTTTGGAGCGCTTGTATTCCACGCATGTACAGACACATGGAGCGTGTTGTGACTTTGCTTGAGTTCGGAACATTACAGAGCGTGTGTGTTTCGGGACGCACTGATCCCACTACATGCAGCTCCGCCCCAGTCCGCCTCGTCGCGGCTCCGGAGCCCGTGTCATCCGTGGCCCTGCGGTCGGATGTGGAGCTGCAGCAGAACGGGCACCGTGCCAAAAACAGAGCAGGTGAAAACACACAGCACCTCAGAACCAAGCACTCCCGCTGAAGCTGTCATAAAAACACTCACGCTATTGTAGGTCACAGTGGATCATGTGTTCAGCCAGCGCATTATTCTCTTCATTTGTACAAAAGATACTAAACTTCACATAACCAGAGAGGGCTTTGCGATCGACTCCTATCCCTCCGAGAGCTACCGGTAGCTCGCGATCGACGTATTGAGCACCCCTGCGTTAGTGCATGCATAACCCCTATCGGAAAAATCTGCAGAAACCTTGGATTCCATCAGCAGTCTGGCCAATCAGTGTCAGCAAGAACAGCTTCGAAAAGTACCTGGTCCCAGAGAAACAGGGCTAGTGGAAACATGGCCGAGAAGAGCAGAGTAGATACCAAAGTAGTGGAAACATCCCAAACATCCAGCTTCTCTGTTTTTGATAAGCTTTGGTAGCTTGAAAATGCACAGACCCAACAACAAAATATCAAAACCCAATCTGTGAAACCCAAAGTGAGGCCTGCGGGCTAATTTCAGCTTGCCAGAGGGTGTAATTTGGCCCGTGAAGGGGAGTTAAAGTTCGGGTGGACTCAGACACCCAATCAGCAATAATCTCTATACAACATGACAATAAAGACAATGTAATCATCATGTCTTAACAAAAATGTTAAATGCAAAACAAAGTCAGGTTTGTTCGTCAGTATTGCTTCATTATAACACATTCTGGTCACAAGGAAAAAAGTTTGGGCACCGCTGTTCTGTATTTACTGGAAGTATTTATTCTCAAAGAGCTAATTCCAAGTTTTACAGGCTTCCAAGTACTTTTTACCACATTTAATAATCACTGTTGCCCCAAACTATAACTGGAGTCAAACATGTACTTTAATATTGTCTCGTTCACTGTTAATCTGAACACACTCTGCTTCCAAAACCACTTCCTCTGATGACAGCTTTTAGTTTTAACCAGAAAAAAAATTACAATTCATCCAAAAACAATCAGATTCCATCCACGGCCAGGAGTCGGAGAAGCAAACGTTCCGAGAATCCTGTCCCAAAAAAACAACTCTCCCGGCCGATAAATCTGTCGACGGCGAACTTATTCAGGAAATATCAACGTGGCAGCACCGTTTAATACCAACACAATTACTCCGAGGCCACTTCATCAAACGCAGCGGCGAGAGAGAGAGAGGAGAGAGTCGTAAATATGGATGGAAAAGCACGCTGGGCAGGCAGAACGGAGCCACGCCTGAGAGAGAGAGAGAGAGAGAGAGGGAAGGAGGGAGAGAGGGATATAGTGTAGAAAGAGAGAGAGAGAGGGAGGAGAGGAGGGAGAGAGGGAGTGATATACTGTAGAAAGAGAGAGAGAGAGGGAGGGAGGGAAGGAGGGAGAGAGGGATATAGTGTAGAAAGAGAGAGAGAGGAGGAGAGGGGGAGAAGAGAGAGAGGGAGTGATATAGTGTAGAAAGAGAGAGAGGGAGGAGAGGAGAGAGAGAGAGAGAGAGAGAGAGAGGAGGGAGTGATATACTGTAGAACGAGAAGAGAGAGGAGGAGGAAGAGAGAGGAAGGGAGAGAGAGGGAGTGATATACTGTAGAACGAGAAGAGAGAGAGAGGAGAGAGAGGAGGAGAGAGGAGTGATATGTGGAGAGGGAGAGGGAGGGAGAGAGAGTCATATACTGTAGAACGAGAAAGAGAGAGGAGGAGGAGAGAGAGGGAGGGAGAGAGAGGGAGTGATATAGTGTAGAAGAGAGAGAGAGGAGGAGAGGAGAGAGAGAGAGAGTCATATACTGTAGAACGAGAAGAGAGAGGAGGAGGAAGAGAGAGGGAGAGAGAGGGAGTGATATAGTGTAGAAAGAGAGAGAGGAGGAGGAGAGGAGAGAGAGAGGGAGTGAAGGAGGGAGGGAGTTATATACTGTAGAATGAGAGAGAGAGAGGAGGAAGAGAGAGGGAGGGAGAGAGAGGGAGTGATATAGTGTAGAACGAGAGAGAGAGGAGGAGAGGAGAGAGAGAGAGGGAGGGAGAGGGAGGGAGTGATATACTGTAGAACGAGAAAGAGAGGAGGAGGAAGAGAGAGGAAGGGAGAGAGAGGGAGTGATATAGTGTAGAGAGAGAGAGGAGGAGAAAGAGAGAGGGAGGGAGAGAGAGGGAGTGATATAGTGTAGAGAGAGAGAGGAGGAGGGAGAGAGAGGGAGTGATATAGTGTAGAACGAGAGAGAAAGGAGGAGGAGAGGGGGAGAGGAGAGAGAGGGAGTGATATAGTGTAGAACGAGAAGAGAGAGGAGAGGGGGAGAGGAGAGAGAGAGAGAGAGAGAGAGTTATATACTGTTGAAAGAGAGAAGGGAGGAAGAGAGAGAGAGAGGAGTGAGAGAGTGAGAGTCAGATAAATTGTCATATCAAAGACTATTTTGTAGCTTCAGAGCTTTTGTCACGCCCCCTTTTTAGTCGATGAATCGATCGATGGGGCATGTCTTTAGTCGACCAAGAATTTTTTGGTCGACTAGTTTCTTATGAATTTTGTGCAGTAAAAGAGATGAATTTTAGCATTTTTTTGAGCAAGACTGTGTGAAAGCAAATCATCTCCAAGTTGTTTTTGAATCCAATATTTTTTAACTTTTCCAAAACCAGTACAATTCCAAAACTTTTCCAGGGTCTGAAAATTGTAACAGAACTATTTTTTTCCATGACTGTACAAACCCTGTACAATGTTAAAATTATTAGATAAAAAAACCTCAAAGGCAACAGAAAACAGTCTATGAATCGTGATCAAATTGAAACCATAATCTGGCTCTGAAAAAATGGTGGTTTAAATGTTTTTGCCATATCGCCCTGCACTAATTTGACTTAATTACAAAAAGTAGTAAACCAGAATCTCTCCACATACTATATCGTTACTCTAGATTTTGACCCATATTTACAATGGTTAGTGCTAGATAGTCAGGTCCGAAGGGACAGAAGTGAGCTGGTTTGCCATGGTAATAAGTATATTTCTGTTGCTAAACGCTCTTAAAATGTAATATTTTTTATCTTAACCTTTACCCAAACCTTTTTCCTAACCTTAACCATCACCCTAACCCTTTTCCTAAACTTATCCAAAATTAACTATCATCCCTCCGGACCTGACTATCTAGCATTAACCATTTATTACAATGTGGTTGCTAGGTAACAGTTGCGGATATAGGTCTATATTTGCAGGACAAAACACAAGTATAAACAGATTTGTGATTATTTCTATGCTAAAGGTTTTTTGACGTCG
>CM076401.1:22777307-22799328 GCA_038363315.1 Mugilogobius chulae | reverse complement strand
TGACCGACGCCAGTGGACTGGAACTGGTGTAGCAAGGGTCTGTAGCAAACCGGTATGACACCTCACATGTGTTCATGAAACTGCAAGACAAATCTTGGGCCTACACAACAGTACACCGAACTGTAAAATGTCTATTTTGAGGTCATGGTTACTTTCGTGAGATCACTCTACTCATAACTAGTAGTAAACAGGATGCTTTAACGCACTTATGGACTTTTACTAAAAATGTACCTAACCTGGTCATTGAGTTAATTTCAGCTTTAATTAAGCCTGGGGACAAAAGTAGAGAGTATCAGTTTGTAGAATATCACTGATTATTACACAAAACCATCTCAACAGCACTATTATCTGTGAGATATGTCAACTGGATGTCATTTTATCAACTTTATCAGCATACCGTGGCTACCTACATGAAAAACACAACTGGCACATCAGCATTGCATGTTGTGATTTGTGTGCACATGAATTATCTATGCTTTGCATCTCTCTATCTTTGAAAAGCAAAATAGTTAATTAATTGAAATACAATTATGATTTTCATTATGATTATATGTAACTGGTGATATATTTAAAAATTGAGTACTGTCATCAATCGTAGTAGTTTCGTGAGGTGTTATGCTCCTAGAAAATAGAACACTGACAAAACTAATTTTTGCTCGACTCTATAACTTGAGACAGTGCTGTGTTGAAGCGAGTGTGCTTAGGTCAAGGCTGAGTAATTAATGTCTTAACAAAGGGTATATTTTTTGTTGCCATGTTATTACTATAAAGGATTCAAGTCTATATCACGTCATATAAATGTAGCCTTTAGAAAAATGCACAGATTAATCGTCTAGAGGACAATTTTCAAGCTTACACTAGGATCCATGTAACTCCACAAACACGATCGATTCATGGAAAACAGTTTCCTATGTGTCGCCAGGTAACATTTTTTCCCAAACAATTGTCAAAACGTGATAGATATTTATGGCCTTTTTGGGGTTGTAGCATAACGAAGTTCCTTTCCAGTTTCGTGCAATACTTGAAACTTTAATCGAGAACATTTCACAGACACGAGGTTTTGCAAGCTCATTCAGGGTAAGGTAGGTATAGAGCTCCAAAATACGAGGACAAATCTGTATTGAAGTAGGGTGAAGGGCAGGCACTTATTTCACCAAGACGAGATGAAGGACAATTAAGAGAAGAAGAGCAAAGTTATGTGTTAAAGTCATTTATAGGGCCACAACATGGTGAGAGCGAGTTCACAAATTATATTAATGTTTATTTGAAATGTTATTATGATGACATTTTTCTGACCAAACTTGGCTTTTAGGTATTTGCTTTTAAAATGTGTACTAGTACAACTCTTCAACGTTTGATTGCTTTTTATCCGTGTTTGATTCACAATATTTTAGTTAATATAAATTTTTGGTTGGAAAGAGATCTACTCTTACAAGATGAGAGAGAGAAGAGAGGAGGAGAGGAGGAAGGAGTAGGAGAGGAGATGAAGGAATGAGGGAGGGAAAGGAGAGAGAGCAGGAAGAAAGGAGAAGAGAGGAGAAGGAAAGAGAAGAGAGGGTGAAGAGAGAGAGGAAGGGAGAGAGAAGGAGTGGGAGGAGGGAAAGAGAGTCGAAGAGACAGAGAGAAAAGATAGAGAAAGGCAAGAGAGAGAGACGTAGAGAGAGCAAGAGATAGAGAGAAGAGAAAAAGAGAGAACGGAAGAGAGAGGAGAGGGAAAGAGAGGAGGGAAGGGGGGTAAAGACGAGGAAGAAGAAGAGAGAGAGAGAAAAGAGAGAGATAGAAATGGAAAGAGAGGAGGGGAGGAAGAGGGAGAAGAGAGGAAGAAGAGAGACGAAGAGAGAGAGAAAGGGAAAGGGCGAAAAGAGAGAGAAGTAGGGAGAAAGGGGGAGAGTGAAAGAGATGGAAAAGAGAGAGAGAGATAGAAAAGTGAAGAGGAAAGAGAAAGAAAAGAAGACAAGAGGATTAGAGAAAAGAAAGATGGGGAGAGTAGCAAGAGAGAGAGAGAGAGAGAGAGAAGAAAGAATTAGAAGAGATACAGAAAAGAGAGGAATGAAGGGGGAAACAACAGAGCTAAGAGAATGAATTAGGAAGAGAAGGAAGAGGAAAAGTGAGATAGAGGTGGAAAGGAATGGAAAGTGTGAGAGAAGGGAAGGAGAATAGAAAGAAAAAGAAAGAATGAGCAGAAAGGGAAGAAAGAAAGGTAGGGGTGGGAATACGAGGCGGGTCGAGAGAGAAAGAGAGAGAAACCAAAGGAAAGAGAGATGGTGAGAAGGGGACGAGAAGAAAAGAAAATATTAGATAGAGATGAGGAGAGAGGGAAAGGAGGAGGAGAGGAGAGCAAAAGCAGAAGAAGACAGAAGAGAGGGGAGAAAGCAGGTGCATATAGCAGGTGAGTGAAAGACGGGTAAGGGAGAGAGAGAAAGGGAGAGAGATGATGTTGAAGAGGAGAGAGAGAGAGAGAGAGGAAGAGAGAGAGAGAGAGAGAGAGAGCGAGAAGAGAGGACGAGAAGAGAAGGAGAGAGAGTTAGAGTCTTGTGGAGCCCTGACATTTGGATGCGACTGTCTTCCTGTGACTATTTGGTTTCTGGTCCACAATCTGTGCTCCTTCTGGTTTGAAGGTCCTCATCCACGGCTCATTTCACCGGACTCCAGGGCCCCGGCAAACACACGGGTCAGTACTGGGGAAGGGGGGAGCAGAGAGAGAGAGAAGAGAGAGAGAGGAGAGGGGAGGAGGAGAGGAGGCGAGAGAGAGGAGGGAGCGAGAGGGGAGGAGAGAGAGAGAGGAGAGAGAGAGAGAAGAAGAAGAGAGAGAGAGAGAGAGAGAAGAGTAGAGAGACATGAGCAGGGGGGACATTACTGCAAACACTGCTACAACCTTGCTTTAACCATCTTACCTCATCGTTAGTTTACTCAAAGTTGTACCTGTCATTAGGGAAGGGTGGACAACCAAAAATAATGGGAATTTCACTACTCTCCTTCCCCTGCCCCCTCCCTCTATTGAATAATAGTTTGTGACCTTATACATTTGCACCTAAAACTGGTTTGCACTCGTTTACATTACTTGCTAATATGATGATTCATCTTCAGCAAGGTTATCTTTTGAATGTCCATAGCTCTGCACCTTTCTAAACAACCTTTTGGCCTGGCTGCTCAAAAATTTGTTTTTGTTAATGGGCTGAGTAAACTGAGTCAAATGTTTTACACTTGGGGTATTTATTTATTTGTGGGTTGCACTTGTGTTGTATGGATGCTCCAAACTGAATTTGGTTGTTCTTTTTGTGACAATGACAATAAATATTCTGAATCTGAATCTTTGGATGAATCAAGCGAAAAAAGGACAAAAACATTAACACTTGACTCAAAGTTAAACCAATATTTAAATTGCAAATGGCCCCAAGCACCACTTAATGCATCTCACGTAACAAGGTCTATAGATGAGATGCATAGAAACACACTCATCCAGACCTTTTAGATTTTGTTTTACAATAAAAGCCTGCTTTTAAAGGAGACCCATTGTGTTGCAAGTGTTTCTTATAAAACTATAGCATATGTAGATCAGTAGTTTACATTTTGTTGATTGTAAACACAAAATTGATCTACAAGAGCTGAGAAATAATAACAGGTCATAGACTTAAGGCAAACTGCAGAACTGATTAAGCCCCGCCGCTTCACAGCACAAATACAACATTTCTTGCTATTACTATTGGTTGAAGGGAAGCTCCGCACACCCGAGGGGCGACAGGTGCGTAAGAACGTGTAGAACTTGTAGAAAAAAGAAAATCCCGCACACCGTCTCACTCTTTTTTGCAAAATATTTATTGCATGACAACGTTCGGTCGACTGGACCTTCGTCAGGTATGATGCTATTACTATTGGAAATGACTGTTTTGAACCACAGATATTGTTCAGATCTGAATTTTGCAGTAATGGGGGTGTGAAAAGTGGAGGGATTTTTTGTTTATCAACACGGGCGATGAGAGCGCACCTGACCTGTAGAAAAGTCACTGCTCATAACACAAACAGTGGAAACAAGTCAAAAAAGCTCTGTTGTCAGCTTACTACATAGAAATTTGATCCTACGACCCTTAAAAATTACATTCAGGTGAGTGAAAAAACAATGAGAAAAACACTGTCTCAAGCTTCAGGGAGACAGACGTCTGTCAGACGGTTCAGACCTGGAAACAGCTGCTCTCATCCCGTTTTGTTGTTTAATCAAAGAAGTTTCCCCAGCTAAGCAGATGGAAGGCGTCTCTTCTGCATGGAGCACGCGCAGCAGAGCGGAAAGTGATGTCGACCAATAATCCTCTATAGGTGGTAGGTGAAACTGGACTTTTCTGAGCACTGTAAGACAGCAGCAGAACAACACAAGATAACTCAAACATGCAAGAATCAATCCTTAGGAAACTAATGATTGAGATTTTAAATAGGTCCACTTTAAATTCTATTGATTCAACTGCCTCTGTAATCCCTCTGTTTTAAACATGTCATGAGAACGCAACATATTAAATTTGGAAAAAAAAAAACCTACAATGATCACACTTGAAATAGCAAATTGCATCCATCATCAAACAAGACATTTCTTCTTTAAAACAGCACAGCACAACTTGAGGCCAGAGTTATAATTGGAATTTGATTTGTGATTTATGTATTAAAAAGAGACTTTAGTTCAGAGTTCATATTTTAATAATGTCAGCTATTTAAAAAACATGCTTGAGCAGATAATGACAAAAGCTAAAAAAAAAACTGCAACTTTTACAGTTTGCTAATGTCATCCACTCAAATTCTGATTTTGATTTCATTATTGTGCAGCCCTATCGCACAGAACAAACCTTTCTGTTAAAACCCAGAGTGACAATCTGATCCAGAATCTTTAGAGAACCAACAGAATATGTGATCCTGACACTGAAACATTGGGGGAGACAAAAGGGGGTCACCACATGTTTGAAGAAAGCCCCACCTCATGAATATTGTAGTGTTTTTGACGTGGTTCTGCACTATTGATTATACACGCCCCACTTTATTCAGTGATCAATTATTAACACGCTGCCGTTAAGAGCATGTGTTTGACTCCCAGCTGCACAATCACATCACTGCAGAAGCTTATTCACAAGAAAACTCTTGGTCCTCAAACATTACAGCTGTGCCACTCACATTTAGTTAAAACTGCTGCATTCATTTATTAATTTAACCTTGATTATTGTAGAGACAGATTATTTTCCTTGTCTCAAAGTGTTTTGAACTGATTTCAAAACAATGCTTCTTGTTTCAAGCCAAATTATTTGCCAATGGATTAAAAAAACTGTTCTTACCCCATTGGCAATTTTTTTTTCTTACTTCAAGCCAAATTTTCTTATAACCCAGGGGTCCCCAACCACCGGTCCGGGGCCCAAAACCGGTCCACGGGCCATCTGCTACCGGGCCCCATAGGATTCTTCAATATGTCTTCTTTGTACTTGACTATAACAATATGGTGCCACTTAATCAAATTAACAGCAAATTCAAGCATTTAGCAAGCTAAAAATATACACAATAATTGTTTGTTTGCATTTTACTTTGTTGTTATCGGCGCTACCCAATCTCGAGCGGTCCCTGGAAAAAAAAACTTGGACCACTGTTATAACCAATTAAAAATCTTTGAAACCAGTGACATATTCTACATTACATGAGCAATTTAATCTTATCCAGCTGCATTAAATTTCTGATTCCAAGTCATTATAAGCAAGTCTTGATTTATAGTTTTTCTGGCCTATGTGGCTCTTCTCATTAGCGCTGGGCTGCAGTGCATTCTGGGATCTGTAGTTAAAATGCTTGTGTGGTTTTATCAGGGGGGCACTATCAATAATAATCAGAAATCATCCCGGAGGCCACATGAAATCATCTTGGGAGTTGAATTTAGTAGAGATAGAACAATATATTGGCCGGCCGATATTTGGCTTTTTTTTTTGCATATCGGCCTTATTTTGGCCGATATTTGATGGGGCAGTTGTTTCAACAGTCATCTGCATGATAGAGCTGCACTCACAGTGATCAGGTGATCTCCAAGTTATAGTTTTGGAGAGAAATGATACGGTTTGTTCTTTATGTCTTCATTTTGCTGCGTTTTACAAAGAAGCACTTTCTTTATTTACTCTTTAAAATCTTCTGTATTGTGCATAAACATGTTGTATTTATTAAACAATGAGACAAAAAAATAGTTTAGATTGAACTTTTTCTTTTTTGGATATATTATCTCATCTCAGCTATGTTTTTCAAAACTAAAATAAGAAATCGGCTTCAGAAATTAGCTTTGGAAATCTGCCATTTATCGGCAGACAAAACGTATAAAAATCGGCATCGGTATTGGCCCAAGAAAAAAAAAAACATATCGGTCGATCTCTAGAATTCAGTTTGACACCCCTGTTGTAGACTTTCTATTTCCTGATCGTCTTGAGGTCAATATAATCATCTGCTTTATCATAAAGTTTATACTTTAGCCATTGGCATTGACAACAAGCAACCAAACCTTAAAAAACAAAAGAAAATGCCCAAAACAAGTTAGCAATGAACAGTGTTGTATTTGGCAAACAGTTTAACATTAAAAACAACTTTATACATGAAAATATGCTAAAAATCCATGGCTCAAACCTCAAAATGGACAAAAATAATCTCTTTTAAGACGTGAAAGTGCTGCTCTGGACCAAGCCCAAACACTACAACGTTCAAATGTCAAAATGCATAAGCAACTTTTCAAAAACAAAGCCCAAAGTTGTGACAAAGAACAAACTTGGCAACTCTGAGACTGCCAAATAAGAGATGCAACAAACTGATGCATTAAATAGATGGAAATGGGAATCACACAAGAATTTCAACCAAAAAGTGGACTGCATGTGAGAAAATGTTTGATAAATGAGGCTTGTGAGTTTTAAATAAGTGAACTGGGTGTAATGATAAAACAAAAGTGCAAATCCATGCTGACGTCACATATATAACTAGAATGACCACTGCAGCGATTATTTTCACAGTTTCAGGTTAAGTTTGTTCAGCCCGCTCCACATTTTGCACCAAGTAATAAACCCGCAGGTAGAGCAAACACGGTATTTAACGCCGCGGCTCCTTCCTGTTAGCTTTTCCTAGCCGTGATCCGCGTCGTTCCAAGTGTCGCCGCACCTGTGTTCCTGCCTCTCCGAGTGTGTTTAGGAGGGACTGACATTCCAGCGGCTGTGTCCTGACATGCTGTAAATACAAGGTGTCAAAAGAAAACACGGGGCAAATGGGTGGAAAGGCAGCCTGGAGGAGGGCATTACGAGCCGCGCGCAGGCCCCGGGCGGACGGCAGCGGCTTCGGAGGATGTGGGTGGCTCTGACCGGCAAACAACAACAACAACAACCGGATCATTTGGTTTATTAGGGAGGATATGTCATTATGTAAACATTTTAGCTTTGCAAGTGTTTCAAGAAAAAATAGAGCGACCAACAAGACCAACAAACCTAAAGCCAGGGTTTCCTTTTCATTGAGGCAACCAGTCTAAAAACAAGCTTAGCAGTAAATACAACTGTGTGCAATAAAATCAAATTAAATTGTATGTCTTGAGGTTTATGGCTGTAGTTTTCTGTTGTAATGAAAAATGTTTAGTTTTTGAATGTAACGCTGTGGTTTAAGGCTGATGCATGAACAAATAAACGATTAGACAGACATAAAGTGAGGCAACGTGTTTGGCCTCGAGTCAAAACAGGTGCAGTTCTGGAAAGCTTCTGCAGCGTTGGGAAGTTACAAAATACTTTTATCGTAACACAATCACAAGCAACAAGTGCAGATGTGTGAGAATATTAATAGAGACATAGGAAAACTATTTAAAAACTGGTCATGATTATAACTATGCAGAAATAGTTGTTAGAAACACCGGTGACCAGTAGGCGATTTCCCCTTTGTTGACGCCAAAAAGCTCGCTTACAAGCTCGCTCCAGTTTGTGTTAATGTGAGTTGTGCATCGCGTCACTGAGCAACCTTTCACAATAAAACCTCCAGTACAGGTAGTAAACACGGGACTTTTATGTTGAAAACACCACACGGGAAGCTGTTACTGAACCTGACCAACAAACACGCTCAAACTTTTTTTTTACAAAGCCAGGACTTTGCAGCGCCTCAAGGGCCGCAATCAAACACCAGAAAAGAAAGACACACAAAGATTGCGTCGAAGAAACAGATGCTCTTACATCAGACAGCAGGTGAGTTTGTGCTGCTCCGGGGATGCTTGTTCCATGCACATGTCCTGTAGATACGAGACAAACATGCTCTGCATCTATCCACACACCCTCGTGTCTTCTCCGTGTCACCCAACAACCAATGACCATCCGCCGGGCTTCTCTTTCTGGAAGTACCACTGGACAGTTGTGTTTTTCTGCAGGTCCACAGATTTTGTCTTTGTGTAAGCCTAACTTTTCAGACCAGGATCCCCAATAAGTATGTAACCATGTCACAGCCCCCAAGATCTGGTCAGTCATTATGTTCAAGTTGAAACACCACTCTTAAATTGGGTTAAATTGGGTAAAAATACATTCATGTTAGAAGTTTATTCAGTCAAGCATGATGCTTCCAGTTAAAAAAATATATATATATATTAGGTTGTAATTGTAAAAATACACCTTGAAAACATCTTGCACCCAATATAAATGTGTCTGATGTATTTCTTTCTGCGTTGTGTTGCTGGTTTATGAATTGTTGGAGCAGAAGTGAACTACAGGACACAGTCGAGCGATTGGGGGGCTGTCTCCATTTAATCTGGGATTACAATTAAAGTGAACAGTGTCAACATGTGCTGCTACAGTTGGCCCAACCTACAAAAAAGGAACAATGACAGCGGGCAATATTTTTCCAGACTACTTTGCCTCAATAATAAGAACATTTGGAACAAGGTAAAGGTCCTAATATTGACTTAAATACAAGTATAGCTTGTTCAATAACCAAAAATAAAGGTGAAATAATGACTAAATTCACTTAAACACAAGACCACACCTCTTCCAACAAGGGGTCTGCAAAAGGAAGTGGAAGTTACGACACATGAAGAAGAAACGTGGGCGACCCATGACAGCACAGTTATGAATGCCAGGTTTGTAATATAAACAGCAACAAAGACCAATTTTGTGCAATCATAACATAAATGAAACGTTATATAATACAGGCTGGTTTTATTCAAGTCTATTTTCTGACTAAAATGTTACACTTATATTTAAAAAAAAGTAATTATGAACAAACAACTGAAGCTTATTGATGATTACACATTGTTTACTACAAAACCTTCTTTTAAAGTGTCACCAGTTGTTGTTAGAAAATCAATGACAACACCAAAGACTTACAATTAAAATATATTGATCATCAAACAAAATCAATGATGTCATGGCAACACAAATAAAAGGTTTTTGTCAAAGAAAACAACATTACTTTGACACAAAGCTCAAACCACAGAAGCCTTCATCACATTATTGATTTGACTTTGACAGAAACACACTGCAAAAAAACACAGCTTCTTAAAACTAGAGAAATACAAAAACACACCAAGAACACTGGTTATAAGCAACAGTTTTTGTTTCTAAAAGATTGTTTGAATCATATAACAAAGGCATAAACAAAGGTAATTTGACAAAAATAAGTCATAAGTCAATCTATTACGTTAAGAATTGACTGCAAAAATAACGCACGTTCATCTTAAAGAATGAACGTGCGTCAAATCCAGCAGATTACAAAACAAAAAATGATGACACTGAATCTGTAAACCATTTTTCTAGTGAGTACACAGTGTTGGGAAGTACTGAGAATCCAGAATACTAGTTTGTAGTAGCAGTTACTTTTTATCAAACTGAAATATATTCATTCAATTTAATATTTCAACATAATTAGAGCTTAAGATTTTCTGAGACGGTGACAAAAAATGCAGCGTTTGTTGTTTGCCATTTACAGCTATGATTATTCTTGCAGCCCTAATACCAAGTATTCAGAGTACAATACTCTTGACTAGGTAATGGAATACATTATTGTAGTAGTTAAGACTGAACTAATTGAGACTTTCCAAGACCACAGATTCCCAAGGCTTTTATAGTCGAGACAAGACCAAAACCGCGGTCATCGAAACCAAATCAAGACCACCTTTGAAGTGTATACAATTATCAGTGTCTTCCTGATCTTATTGTGCAGTGATTATTGTAAACTGTGCCTGGGACAGGTCACTGCGCTGGGGCCATGAAGTCCTGGTGCACGTTTAGCAGAGCCTGGTGGTCATGAAATGTGGTCTCAATGTTCAAAACAAGATCAAGTCTAACACAAGACCGAGTCCAAGACAAGACCGAGTCCAAGACAAGACGAGTCCAAGAGACCAAAAGACCGAGTCCAAGACAAGACGAGTCAAGCAAGACCGAGTCCAAGACAAGACCGAGTCCAAGACAAGACCGAGTCCAAGACAAGACCGAGTCCAAGACAAGACCGAGTCCAAGACAAGACCGAGTCCAAGACAAGACCGAGTCCCAAGACAAGACCGAGTCCCAGACAAGACCGAGTCCAAGACAAGACCGAGTCCAAGACAAGACCGAGTCCAGACAAGACGATCCAAGACAAGACCGAGTCCAAGACAAGACTAATCCAAATGTGCTTGAGATTGAGACAAGACCGAAACATTAAAAAGCATTCTCAAGACAGGTCTTCAAACGACTAGAATACATTACACAATAGAGATGGAACGATTCTTAAAATCATTTCTCAATTCTGCTGTTGAGTTCAAACCTCACAAATTCTCTGATGCCATTTACAGTTGGTTAAAGACTGAGTTAGCTGTTGTTTTGCAGTTAGAACACATAAACCCAGGGATGCGCCAATCCAGCTTTTTCAGTTCCGATATTGATCCCGATATTTGGCTTTAACTATCTGCCGATACTCGATATCGACCGATACCAGTGAAAGGACTGAAATCACTTCTTTTTCTTATAAAAACTTAATACATTTGGCCATATTGTGTTATTTAACTGATGTTTATAGTGCAAGTCACAACTTAACAATTAATCTGAATAAATGGCCAATATTATGAAACGTAATGGATCAACACCAGCCTGTAAAATAGTCTCATTATGTCTAAAACTATGATATCTGCTGAACCGATATCATGGAGCCGATACCCGATCCAGGTATCGGATCGGTGCATCCCTACATAAACCTCATGCTTATGTTCTAATAGAGATGTTTTATCTGTTTGTCACTTTTGTTTACATAAATAGACAGAAATATGAACTTTTGGGATCACTTTTGGCTTCATATGTTTCAAAAAAGCACTTGTAATTCACACATTTCATTTTTTCGGCAAAATTAAACAAACTCATGATTTCACAAAGGAATGTTGTATTTATTAAAAAGCATTGTTTTATTTAGCAAGTTAACTATACAAGACAATTGATTTGTAACAAAACAGAATCGTGCCACTGCCAACCTTATTCCAATGCAAGTGTTCAATAGACTTATTGTGTAGTTAAAATACATTGGCAAAGTATTCCTCCAACACTGTGACTATGTAACAACAAATACAGTCTCTGGTGAGAGTATTTAAGCTTTACTGGGACAAAATCTGCTCCACCAAAGTGCTTTCTGCTTGTTTAACAAAAATGTAGTGGAAAGTTACATTAATTTGCCAGAAAAAGTGACTAAACAGAGTAATATATATGCCAGTAATCAGTTAACTACAACTTAAACTGATTCCTAAAAGCTCCTACATTAAAAGAGTAATCACAAAACCCTTATCAGCTTGATCCAATCCAAAAGCAGCTCCGTAAATACACGTGCGTCTACTTGCAGCAGCGTGGTAACTACCTTTTAATAACAGCTTCAATTAGGCTCGTAACAAATGTGCGCAAACACCGCAAAAACCAAAACAGACAGGTGACACTTTGCACCAACACCTGCGAGCGAATAAAAACTCTGATAAGTGGGATTATTTCACCAGGATGTAGGTGCCAAACTTGTGCGTAAAAGTCATCCGTAAACTCTCACTTCCACTGCTTTACTTAGCCTCGGACTAGACCGTGCCAACAGCGAACACATTGTAACAAATATAGCAAGCCATAGTTCAAAAATACTCTACTCGCTTTGCCACATGAGAGCTGCTGCTGCTGGTGAGCATTGCGAGCGCACAGACAAGCGAAATGTGGAAGAAAAAAGGCGAAATAAATCAAGATCTCGAGCTAAAGCGCAGCAGAATTGAGCTAAAACAAACAACAAACAAAAACTGCGTGAGACCAGCTCGAAAAGAGAGACTTGTCCTTACCTGGAGCGTGGCTGAGCAGTACAGAAGAAGTTACCAAGGCAGAGATCCAAACAAGCACCGAGGCAGGCTGCATCTTGTACCCCGCGTTTCACTCTCGCTCTCGGGGATTCCCTTTTTTTTTTATCCTTCTCCTTCTTCTCTTTCCCCCTTCGCGTAGTTATAAATCACAAAAACATCAAAAACCCAAGTCGATCCACTTTTAGCTTCTTCTCACCATGACTGGCTCGCGCGTGTGTTTTGTTTGCAGTCCTTCCCCCAAAAACGAGCTCCGGAGGGCCACACAGCGACTCCTCCTCTTCGCTGGTGACCGACAATAGCGCCTCGAAACCCCGGGATTAAAAAGTTAACTCTGGCCGGAGCAGCGCCGCTTTGCTCTCCAACATGTTGTGCTCTACTTCGCTGCGCTGTCGCCACCAAAAGGGGCTGTGGACTGAACCAAGGCCAAAAACGGGGGTGTGCAACATGTTAAAACATCTTATTTATTCACTTTTTGAACACTTTTTCCAATCAACGTCAAAAAGCAACGTCTAGCAACACGTTTTAGTCTGATTATGTAATGTTTGGAGTGATTTTGGTTAATAAAATGACTCTTTCTTCCAAATGAAAGCTCGTTACGCCCCTGTTTAGTAAGAATGAAGCGAGCACATTCTGCGTTCCCGTGGTTGTGTCATTGCTGAACTCGGAGGAGCGTCTCTTTTAAACGAGGCTGGCGGTCTGCAGATGATACGGACAAATGAATAGCAAATGTGCAAAAGTGGAGCCGTGCGTAAAAGTTGTGCACGCGCGTGTTTAGCGGCAGGGCAGGGGCGTGCGTCTGGGCTGGTTTTAGGGGCAGAGGTTTGAGAAAATGAGAAGAACAAAAAAAAAGTTTAATGATGCACAGATAGTAGGATTTATGACACATATGGTGCACATTAGACCTTTTTGAGTTTTAATTCTGCTCTAACAACGCTTCCTCATCAGTGAGATACTGTGTTTTTCCCTCTGAGCCTCAGAAAACACTGTTATGATATCATAGTCCATCCAGATTCCCTTTGAGCATTAACATACCAGGCAGCAGATTGATTATTTCACTTGTGCCTGCTAACTCAATTACTGATGTGGGAAACACGTGACTGCCACCTGTACTTTATTACACGTTCTACTTCCAAAGATTCCCAAAGGTTTTCCAAACTTTTCAGACCGGGACCCCAAAATTTAACCGTGTAGCCAACTTGTGACCCCCACAGCAAAATGGAATATTTATGTCTGATTATTTCACATGGAAAGCCATTAAAACTGGGTAAATTCATTTATTTTATTAGTTTATAGCTTAATATCACCAAAATTCAGTCAAACACGATACTTACAGTTAAAAACAGATTAAATACAAAGTATTACTTGCAAAATTATATCTTGAACTTTGCTTTGTGACACCCCAAAGGGTCCAGACCCCCTTTTTGGGAACCACTGTCCAAGACTTGAGCAATGCAAAGGAAACACAATTTGTGCTTTAATTTACACTCTAACCTGAAAGCCCATATGACTGGTTCTCATGTTTGCTGTGACAGTCCTTGTGGTAAATATCTGGCACTGTTTTACAGCAGGAGAGTCAAACTGGGGCCCAGGGGCCAAGTGAAGCCCACATATGATTTTATGCAACCCCAGGACAGGATGATATCTGATTATTATTGATCGTGACCCCTTGATAAAGGTACACAACATTTTGAACTACAGGTCCCAGAATACACTGCAGCCCAGCACTTACATGAGAAATCTTGTCTACCAAAGGCATCTGTGGCAACAACAGTAATTTGCCAATTGTAAATGTGTGAATGAGAATTTGAGTCACGAAAAGTGCTATAAAACAATTGCGTTGTCATTTTTAATCAGTGACAAGAGCTTGAAGATGGGGTATCTGATATTCACACTGCTAACACGATACAGGCTTTAAATCACATGTGTCAAACTCAAGTCCCAGGGGCCAGATGTGGCCCTCAAGGTCTTAGAAAGTTTACTTTAATTTTATATTAGTGCTAGAAATAATCTGGGTGTCTTGACCTAATGAAATGATTTGTCTGACTAATGTATTTTCAGTATTTGTCACTTCAATAATTATACAAAATCCAATACAACTACTATAGTATGTCAAAGGTTAGTAAGGTTCATTTCAGTTATAAGCGGCCCTTCAAAGACAACCCTGATGCCAATGTGGCCCTTTGGCAAAATGAGTTCGACCCCCCTGCTTTAAATCTATCTTCTCATAATCCTTGGACACATGGTCAATATTGACATAAACTCATTTTGGTTGCAGTTATAACTTATAAACTTTGCTTTACAAAAAACAAAGTGAAACTGAAGAGGACCACCCAGGCTCAGCCAATCAGAGCGCTGCTTTTGACTCCCGACTAGAACAAAAATTCTTTCTTATTCAGATCAGACAGTACACAGTGGTCTCTTTTACAACATACTTTTTAGCGCAAACGCAAAGTTTACAAATTTACAACTAAAAAAGTTAGTTAACCCAACTTTAAACACAAAACATGACTAAAAAGTGTTAAAATGTTCAAGATATATTCAACTCTATAAATGTTGTTTTTTTCAATATTTTTTATGTGCATATTGGAACATATTTTAGATTCCACGAAAAAGCTTACTGTATATGAGACAAGAAAACTGACTCAAAAACAACTATAAATGTCAGATATTTAGTCCTGCCTACAATGAAAGTAAAATCACTAGAAATTTAGACGATAAAACAGTTCATATATCTATATTTTATGCATTTAGTGATTCCAGTCGTGAGCCAGACGTGTTCACAAACATCTCAGTGGAAATGCAGTGTTTTCTTCCACATTTCTTCACAGCCAACCTCGACTTTATCATTACCAAAACCAACATCACAAAGCAGCCTGACTTTATGTGAGCGTTTCAGAGGGAAAGCCGTGCCCTTCGAGGACGTAATTACATTTTAATAAAGCCGCGTTTAAACTCAGACGTTTGTGTAATCCAGTGACCTCATCCAGGCTTTATTACAAGCCCGGGTTTCACTTGTGTACGAGGCTTTGACGTTTGTGTAGAAAAGTGAACGTAAAGAGGCATTTCTGTGTTTAATGAGAAGCTATGACTGGGAGAGGATAGAGAAGAGAGAGAGAGGATAGAGAGAAAGAGAGAGGATAGAGAGAGAGAGAGAGAGAGAGGATAGAGAGAAAGAGAGAAGGTAGAGAGAGAGAGAGAGAGGATAGAGAGAAAGAGAGAGGATAGAGAGAGACAGAAAGGATAGAGAGAGAGAGAGAGAGAGGGTAGAGAGAGAGAGGATAAAGAGAAATAGAGAGGGTAGAGAGAGAGAGAGGATAGAGAGAAATAGAGAGGGGAGAGAGAGAGAGAGAGGATAGAGGGAAATAGAGAGGGTAGAGAGAGAGAGAGAGAGGATAGAGAGAAATAGAGAGGGTAGAGAGAGAGAGAGGATAGAGAGAAATAGAGAGGGTAGAGAGAGAGAGAGAGGATAGAGAGAAATAGAGAGGGGTAGTGAGAGAGAGAGAGAGAGAGGATAGAGAGAAAGAGAAAAAGAGAGAATGAAAGTGAGGATAGAGAACGAGAGAGAGCGAGCAGAGAGAGAAGATAAAGAGAGAGAGAGAAAGAGGATGGAGAGAGAGAAAGGATAGAGAAAAAGAGAGAGGATAGACAGAGAGAGGATGGAGAGAGAGAGAGAGAATAGAGAGAGAGAGAAAGAGAGTGAGAAAGAAAGAGAAAGGATAGAAAGAGAGAGAGAAAGGATAGAGAAAAAGAGAGAGGATAGACAGAGAAAGAGAGAGGATGGAGAGAAGAGAGAGGATAGAGAGAGAGGATAGAGAGAAAGGAAGGGATATATATATAGAGAGAGGATAGATAAAGAGAAAGAGAGAAAGAGAGAAAGAAAGAGGTAGCGAGAGCGAGGAGAGAGAGAAGATAGATAGAAAGAGAGAGAGGATAGAGAGAGGAGAGAAAGAGAAGATACAGAGAGAGTGAGTGGATAGAGAGAGAGAGGGAGAGAGAAAGAGAGAGGAGAGAGAGAGGGAGAAAGCGAGAGGATAGAGAGAGAGAGAAAGAGAGCGAGAAAGAAAGAGAGAGAGAGGGAGAGAGAAGACAGAGAGGTTAGATGGAGAGAGAAAGGGAGAAAAGAAGATAGAAAGAGAGAGAGGAGAAAGAGAGAGAGGGGGAGAGAGAAAGAGAGAGGAGAGAGAAGTCAGAGAGGGAATAGATGGAGAGAGAGAGAAAGAGAGAGTGGGGACACAGAGAGAGAGAGGATAAATAGATGATAGCGAGAAAGAGAAGGGAGAAGTGAGAGTGGAAAGAGAGAGACAGAAAGAAAGAGAGAGAAAGGAGGAAGGAGTGGGAAGAAAGAGAGAATGGACCAAGGGAGAGAGTAGAGAGAAAGAGAAAGGAGCGAGAGAAAGAGAGGGCAGATAGAAAAAGAAAGACAGGAAAGAGAGTGACAAAGGGAGAGTAGGGGTGAACAAGAGGGAAAAGAGAAGACATTAGATGAGAGAAAGGAATAAGAGACAGGAGGGAGACAAGGGGGATAGAGAAAGAGAGAGAGAAACAGAGAGGAAAGAGAGAGAGGATAGATAGAGAGTGAGTGAGGGAAAGAGAGTGGAGACATAGAAAGGAGAAAGAAAAGGAGAGAGAGTGGGAAGAGATGGAAAGAGACAGCGAGAAGAAAGAGAAAGAATAGTGAGAGAGAGAAATAAGAGGTTGGAGGGAGACGAGTGACATAGAAAAAGAGAGTGGAAAGAGAGAGAACAGACACAGAAAGAGAGAGTAGAAAGAGGATAGAGAGAGAGGATAAAGAGAGAGAGATAATAAGGAAAGCACTAAAAGGATAGGGGAGAGAGAGAGAGAGAGAGATGCCAGATAAAAAAAAAGAAAAGAGAAAGCTGGAAAGGTGAGAGAGTGGAAAGAGAAAAGACTGGGAAGAGAGAGAGAAAGAGACAAGGAGAGAGAGAAGAGAGGAGAAACAGAGGAAAATGAGAGAGGGGAGAATAGATAGACACAAATTAGGAGAGAGAGGAGTGAGAGAAAGAGGTAGAAAGGGGGTGAATGAGAGGCAAGAGAGAGACGAATGAGATTGAGAGGAAAGTGGCGAGAAAGAGAGAGAGAAAAGAGATACAGAAGGAGAGTGATGGTGTAGGACAGTGACGTGCGGTGAGATTTCCAACTGGTGAGGCACTGTGAAGCACACAGGTCTAGTTGCTTATTTTCACTTCAAAATGCCTTTTATTCACTTTGCAGACATGTATATCAAATAAGGGCTTATAATCTCATGTGATTATTTTGTCTCTACACACAAAATTAAAGATGAGAAAAAAAATATATTGACGCGAGTTTCGATCCCCAAACCCTTCGCACCGCCGCTCATCCATCTGAGCTAAACAGCAGATGACGTCACTGCCGTGCGGGAGACCTATGACTGCTACTGTTCAACAGTTGGGGACAGATTATTACGGTTTTTTAGACCTTTGCTGTTAAATATTTGTTCGTGAGGATTTATATAGTTGCTTAAGGCTTTGTTTAACCGCACTGTGAAGTTTAACACAGACACATTTAAACGTGGAATCGTATTTTGGCCGTAGAAAGCCGCCAGATTTCCCTCGTAAGCAGAGCTGGAGCATGACGGGCTGAGGCAGCTTTTGATTTGCCTCATCTGGGCTTTGTACTAACTCCGTTTACTGTCAAATTAAGTCACTAAAAGCGCTCACTTTCACATAATATTCTCTTTCTTAACAATTAGACGACAAATCTACAAACACATTTTATCACTTTGGTGGAGAAACAGTGAGTGAACGCGCTGCTTGAACGCGCCCTGTTCATTGTGTATGTGGCTGTGCAGGTCTGAGTGAGGCGAGCCTCAGCGCTGTAGACCTGCATCATATCGACAAGTCCTGGAAATTTTGCGGTTTTAAACCACAAAACTCAGTGGAAATCACAAGAAATCAACTAAATATGACAAATATGAAACATTTTACATGCAAAAAATATAATATTTAGTCTTATTGACATCAAGTATTTTTTTCCCCATTTGGACTGGTGAGGCACTGCCTCACCTGTCTCCCCTGACCGCACGTCGCTGGTAGAGATAGAGAAAGAGAGAGAGGAAATGGACTGAAAGAGAGACAGAGAAAGAGTAGACAGAGAGGATTACGAATAGAAATAGACAGACAAAGTAAAGAGAGAGAAAGGGAAAGAGAACAGGGTGAGACAGAGGAGAGAGAAATGGACAGAAAGGCCCTGCTACTGACTAAACACATAGACTTTTGAATTACAAAAATAAAGCGCTTTTTAACAACACAAGACATCTATTTTATTATCCTTGTCCTGTGGTACATTGTTGCTGCAGTAAGCATTAAACTTTTATTTCTTATAGTTCAGAAAAAACACATTTTACAACACAAGAAATTAGCAAACCAAACATCCCACAAAACAGACAAGCACTAATTCTAACGCACATGAACCGGCGCTTAACCGGACCACTTGAGAACGCGCCTTATTAGCCCGTCCCGTGACCTTTACCACAGAGTCGTCCACACACCAGCCTCTCGTCACACGTCCTGGGCTCATTTTGGGAGGAAGTGTGGGTCTCTAAACGGGACATCGGGATTCTGCTCACGGCTGTTCCGCACCACACCTCGGCGCATTCATCTCCGGGTTTCCTCTCGGCCAATCAGAGGAGGCCGTGTTCCATCATAGAGGATTGTCATGAAGCAGGATTTGATGAAGGACGCGGTGTTTTTATGTGTCAGGAATCACAGGCTCCGCTCCACAAGATCAAGGAGAGCTCCAAATGACTTCAATTCAATATTTTTGTAGCGCTTTTTACACCAATGACCGTAGAAGCCCTTCACCAACTACAATAAGCTATAAATATTCTAATGACACTGCAATTTTGGCTCTCCTCAACAATCAGTAATCCATTCACTTCTCACAATGTACAAACTATTCTCTTCACACCAATACTGACAATACAAAGGAAAATGCCCTTCTGCTGTACTGCTGCATATAAGCATCATCCAGTCCATCTGACACCACTGTTCCTTCTGTTTTTGCTGTTACTCTCCAACTTCTCAAGATCACAATTGCACCAAAGATATTTCACTATCCAACACTAAATATCTCAGAAGCCCGATTGGCCAACACAATGATCATGGACCAGGACATGGACGTCCATCTAGGGCTGGGCGATATTGCAAAAAATTTATATCCCGATTTTCTTGGAGCCAGATCATGATTTCGATTTATCACGATTCTTGTAGACCATTTATTTTCCTTAAGTCTTTCACTATCAAGAGCTAAAGCCAGCTGTCAAAAGCTGACCAGTGTTGCCAGGTTTTTAGAGACAAACAAGCAAACTCAGCCCTTCAATAAACAGTTGCTAAAAGAATCAATTGTGTTTTTGCCATATCATGTGTTTTTCTTACGTTAACGACATTCTAAAAATTCATGTTCCAGTCATAAAAATTTATATTATATTTAACAAATCAAACCTGAAAAATTGCTAAGCTTCATTCCTTTTATGACTTCAAAGCGCAGTCCAGAAGAGACTTAAAAAAAAAAAAAAAAACCCAAAGTTGCTGTAAAGACTTGGATTTGGCAACTCTAAGACTAAGAGGTTGGAAAGAAAATATCTATATTTGAACAGACAGATGCATCAAATAGAGAAAAAATAAATCACGATTTCATCAAAAAAACAGGTTGTCACGGAGATGAACTCATGATTAGATTTTTATCAAGATATTGCCCAGCCCTACGTCCATCCATCCATCCATCCATCTATCCATCTATACCAAACAGAAACATTGGAAAACCAGAATTAGTCTATGATCAAAAATCTCAAAGCAGATTATTCAGCAACTTCTAAATAACGCATCACAAACTCACTCACACATCACCAGAACAAAGAATAAAGAGCTCATGATAAATTTGGCACACTTTAGATTTGCCTTTGTAAAAGTGACTTTCAGCTCATCAGGATCATGTATTAATGATGTTGTGTGTAATGTCCAACAGTCTGGGTCTTTTCTGACTCATGATAAACACGTGTGATGTTATAAAAGTTCACAAATACGATCAAGACAGAGGAGGAGGGACTGCAGCGTTTGATCAAAGCCAATCAGCGGTCAGTCACCGCACTACATTTCCCATCATGCATCTTGATTTTGTAGTCATCGAGGCGGTGAAGCCGGGAGCAGTTGCTTTTTCCTCGCCTCGACGATTTGTCAAGTCGACTCGAGCCGGATTGATCTCTCGAGATTACCGGGGCCTACGTAGTCCTGACGTAGCCCCCGACCCCCCTTACCGGCTCGAGCCGACTGGACCGTCTTGACCATCTTGAACACACCTAATGAAACAAACCTGAGGCCTTTTATTGGACACGCCCTCTGCAGGTGAGCCGTCCGATTGGATGTACGGAGCAGAGGAGGCCAATCCTGGAGCACAGGGAGTGGACATCCATCAGCCAATCGACTCTATTGGAGCTAGACTGAGTGCAGTGTGAGCTTGGGCACAGGCTGTAGATGCGACCAGGACTGTTAAGTAGAACCAGCGGGAAATGACTTATCTAGCAGGACAAGGACAGGCTAATTCTGGAGAGAGAGAGGTGGGGAAGGTATCTAGGTCCTTAATGTTAGGGGACATAACATTTATATTAAAAAAAGGTATGAAAACGTGCTCATCATACATCAATATTTCAACCTTTGTCACTGGAACAGTTACATTCTCCAAAAGGGCAGTGGGACAGGGGACATGTGAATATCAGAGGATGGTTATAGAGACGAGACATAGAGAGAGAGAGAGAGGCTCTTAATAAATCAAATGACTCCAGTTTAATGTCACACTGAGGGATTTTCTGAACCAAAGCAATAACAGCTCCTTTAGATATGGCTGGAGAGAGCAGAGGTTGGAGAATAGTGATTGTAAAAGCACTCCTTTGTCACATAAATCCATATCAGACTTAATCATGTCCTGGGGCAGCTCCACTTTATGGATTTATTGAGCGTCCTGAATGTCAAACCAGAAACACCTTTCCACACAATAGATTTGGGTTTTACAAAGAGCACAAGTCCTTTTCAGTCTTAACCTCTGATGTTGAAAGTGTGAACATTATCACTTTGAGCCTGATCGCTTAAAACATCCAAGAAAATGTTTCAACTGAAATCAAGATGAATATTACACAAAATCCAGTTTTTTAGTCGTTTAGTCCAGTTGGATAAAAAGCACACAAAACAGAGCTGGTCTATAACTCTGCACAATAAAAGAGCAAGTTTTTCTTCAGAAATATTTAGACATTTTTGCAGTGATCTAAGCGGTGAATTGCAGAATGTCTCATAGCTCCTCACCACTGTTTGGGAAGCTTCTTATCTTTCTAACTTCACTGGTTAATTCAGACGCTCCTTGTCGTGGTGGAAGGTGATATGTTCAGGTCATTGATAAGGGAAGGAGAGAATATGTTGTGTTGTGGTTTTTCTGTTTTTCTCTTTGAAATCCAATGCACCAGGATGATTTGAGCACTTACAGTAAAAACAGTGCAGAGATTTACTGCGCTGGACATTCAGAACAGTCTTTTCTGAGACTCAGAGGAGAAAGTATAGTATCTCACAGACAAAACAAGCTTTATTTGTATAGCGTAGACACAGAGTCGCTTTACACACTGCAAAAAGGACATTGAATTAAGCATAATAATCTTGAAAGATCTAATCTATGATTTTTTCCCCAATAATAAATAAATTACTT
>CM076401.1:22650913-22772218 GCA_038363315.1 Mugilogobius chulae | reverse complement strand
TCAGGTCGGTGAAGGTCAAAGTGTCTTGAATCTGATATTTTAATAGTTGATTTGAACAGTGTCTTTTCTTTCTTTGATGTGCTGCTAAATCAGATACACTCAGATTGTTTGCGACTGCAGCCATAGTAATCTGACTGCAGGTGCCGTAGGTTTTGTGGGAAAAGATAGAAATCAAACAGCACTGAACTGGAAGGTGGTTAAACTGTTACAGGGCAGTGAAGCCTGGCACTGTCTGGCAGCTCTGATGGCTGTTGGAAAGTTCCTCACCCAACATTGGAACATTCAGACACAAAGTTGCACTGACTCCACCAACACAGTCTCACAAGAAAGCTATATATACCACGACACATAAATGGTGTAGGATGAGCACATTTTCTTCCATCTTCTTTACGTGTGCATGTAACGTCGTAAATATTGTACAATATAAAAAATGTAAAAATAAATGAGTTTTGGTTGAAGCCTAGAGGTAGGTTAAGACTCAGGATGTTGGTCATATACATAAATAATAACACATCTTTACAACCACCATAGACAAGAACATGGGTTTGTGGAAACAAAAATTCCTCTATATAAAGGCTTTCTTGTGAGATTGGGTTGAGTCCAGAGACATGATGAGCTGCTCACATTCAGTCACTGCTCCTCTGATGCTGCTGTTGTCACCTCCTTTGATCCCGGCACACTTTTGTGAGAATTGATTGTTTATGAAAGAATCACTGCTACAGAAGGCCTCTTGTACTTCTAAATGTAAAGCCCGATGTGATTGCATCTGAGGGGTAACGCTGCTAATAATCTCTTATGAGAATTGTTACGCCAGAGCACACCTCCAAAACTCATGAAGAGAGACATCGGACGTATTATTCAAACCAAAACTCCTTTAAAGCAGAAAACTTCACCAAAGATCTCTGTTGTGCTTCGGATTAGAAAGTCAAAGCTGCACATCTGTGGCAGGAGGGTGAAAGTTCACTGAGACATACACTAAACTCTGTACACACTGTATTTAAAAAGCATTGAGGCGCTTTGATAGCGGCTCAAAAGACCATCATTACATGTGAAATGCACATATCCTTTTCTTAAAGGATTGGCATAAGCCTAGTCTTGTCCTGAGCCTGGAGGCGCGCCCTGATTTCTGTTGCACCACAAAACACAAATCCTTTGATCTGCTCTGTAAACATTAAGAGCAGTTACATTTATTCAAATCTAGTCAAAACAATGGCACATTTTATGAGTGTTGTGAGTGTAAAGAGGCTGTTGGCATCTTTCATCAGTGAATGCACTCATCACAGGTGTATTGGTTTTAAAGGGCGGTTCTTTACATTCCTCTGAGAGTCTGCAGCACCTGGAGAAGTCTGAGGATCAGAGCAGATCTCACCTTTAGTCTGATAAAGCTCCAGAGCCAGAGAGGTGAGCCACAGAGAGCAAACAGAAGAGGGAAAGGGAGAGGCACGATGGATAAAGTTAAGGTTATTTAAGTTTACTGATGATGAACATACAGTATTCTGTCTTGAGCCTCTCCAAAGTGAACTAACTTGTGCCACATGAGGTAGCATAAAGGCAAAGACCTTTTCACACCTGAAAGAACCGAGGACCAGGCATTAAGAAGACTTCTACCCTCTTTCCTTCATGGAGTCTTTTCTCCCTCAGCTGCTGCATTTGCTCTGCCCAAAAGAGGCTCATCGGGAGTTTGGTGACGTCAGCAGCATCAGTGTGTTTTTAATGGTCACTGCTTTACTGTGTGAGAAATACTGACTTGCCCTAGCCTAGACTGGTTTCCTGAACACTATGTTTTGAGGAGCCTACAATGTCATGCTGCACTCCTGGGGTTAACATTCAGACCACCGAGAGGAAACTGTTCCCTGACACAGAGAGAGCATGCCTTATCATCAGCACCATGGGCAAACTCTAACACTATTACTTTCAAAACTAAACCCAGATAACTTGTCTATAAACTTCACTGTGTCACAACTTGTCACAACACGGATAAGTCACTGAAAGTTCTGAGTCCTATGAAAAGCATTTGTTTATGACCCAATGAAGAAACAAACACTAAAATGCCTGCAGCACCAGGCCAATCCACTGGGACATAGAAGCCGGTGCCACCAGTCCTAAAATATATGGAGTTTTTGTATTTTTTGTTTATCAACAAGAGCGATGCGCGCACCTGATCTGCAGAAAGAGCCGCCGCTCATAGACACAAACAGTGGAAACAAGTTAAAAAAGCACAGTTGTCAGCTAACTTCAAGAGTTTATCACTTTGAGAAAGCAAAAGTTCTGTTGCTAAATCAACGTCTGTGAATGAAACTCGACCCCAGGACCCATAAAAGTTACATTCAGGTGAGTGAAAACTGTAGAGAAAAACACTGTCTCAAGCTTCAGGAGACAGACGTCTGTCAGACCGGTTCAGTCCTGATCCAAACAGATGCTCTCGTCCCATTTTGATGTTTTATTCAAAGAAGTTTCCCCCATGTAAACAGGGGGAAACTTCTTTGCATAACAGATGTGCAGTAGGGCGGAAAGTGATGTTGACTGAAAATCCCTCTATAAAACAAAACCCACAACTAAACCCATATCAAAAGAAAAGCGAAAATGTGACCACCGCTCCCGCCAGGCCAAACTGAAATAAGGCACAAATTGTGCAGGCAATGTCCCTGCAGGTGCAGCAGCCCAGTCACGCAGGTGGAGCTGAGAGAGCTTTTTAAACAGCGGAAACCAAAAAGAGGCCCGGAACTCCAAAATGCACCAAAAAATATATTTATTAAAATGTATAATATATATATATATATATACATACAAACTACAACAACTACAAAAAATGTAACTACACAACAGGCAAAAATATTAACATTTTTAACAAGAACAGCAAAAAGATCCTGCAGTGCATAAACACCTAATAATTATTGCTTTGAAAAACTTGTAAGTAATGTATGTCTCTGTCTTTTAAACATATGTATTGAGTGAGTATTACAATAAAAACCCTGCTCTGTGCTGGTGTTATAAAGTACTTTCTGGTCTCATTCAGCATTTAAACCAGTCTGATTTTGTGTCTCTTTGTCCCAGTGAGTGGAGCAGGTGTAGCTAACACTGCTCTGAGCTGAATACAGGAGACCTGATAGTGCCCTAATGGAAAGCCCTATCATTACACTGAATATGATCCGGTTTGATGTGTGAGTAAGTCCACAGGTCTGAGAGTCTCAGACTAAAACTGTAACTAATGCTATTAAATGTCTGACTGTGCGATCAAGAGCTGTTATTACATATTCTTGTTTTGTAATTGTACACAGAGCTTCAGGCTTTTGTGGACCACAGTGAAACTAAAGTCATCTGATCTCAAATGAAACTTACTGTAGCTGCTGGATCAGGTTTGAGTTCAGAAGTAAATCTCTGCACTTCACTGTGGCGTAGAGGTTTTATCTGTGGACACTTTGGAGACAAGAAAATACACTTTCTTCTGTCTGACAAGTTAGTGTTCTGTGTTTGTAAATGCGTAAATATTTTCCAATGATGTGAACTTGCAAGTCGAGTCAGACTAGTCACTATTTTGGTGACTTGACACTTGACCAGATAAAATAGACTTGGACCTGACTTGGACTTGGAGCCTTGTGTGACTTCAGACAACTTGACGCTTCTCCTCAAAGACAGTGTTTTTTACAATGACTAAACTGGAATGCAACTGCTCAACTTATTTTTTGCAAGGGACAGATTTTTCGGTGGACACTGATCTTTGACCAGAAGTGCACAATGGGACACCTTTCTCATTTGTTGAAAAATAAATTACAAAAGGCATTTAGATACTAAACTAAACTCGACCAAGACAATATGCTGAACTATCCAGAATCAAACCAGAAAGAACTTGCTTTGTAATGAACATAGGTTGTGGACCGGACTTAACTGCTTGGAGGGCCTGATCTTGTTCCTGGGCCTTATGTTGAAAAGTCCTGAACTTGAAGATGTCCTTTCTCACTTTTTTGTGACCAGAAATTTATCTTTAATGTGATAATTTTGTAGAATGTAAATTGTAAAAATACAAGATGTATTTGGTACATTTTTACCGATGCACAGTGGCAGTGTGGATAGCGCTCTGGCCTCACAGCAAGAAGGTTGCAAGTTCAATTCCCACTCTGCCCAGGCCTTTCTGTGTGGAGTTTGTATGTTCCTCCCGTGACTGGGTGATTTCCTCCTGTTTCCCCACCAACCAATAACATGCAGGCTAGAAAACACTTACGCCCCAAACAGACTGCACACGTGAGCGAGAGGCGCGCGCCCTCTGCGAGCAAGTTGCTTGGCGAAGAGCGTAGTGATAACACACCGGGAGCGAGGGGAGAAAAGCGACAGCAGCTGCTGCCTCTGTGTCTCCCTATGAGGAAGTCAACAGCAGATACAGCTCCACTTAAACAAAAGTTGGTCATATATGTTTGTCTTCATCATCTCTATGAGCTGGTTAGGTCAGACGCATACATTTTTGAAAGGAAAAAAAGAAGTGTAAAATCCCTGTCAATGCATCAATACAGACAGTTTTTCATGCAGTTTGACTGAAAACCGCTTCACTATGCGAGCCTTGAGCGGAAAAAAATACGCTTGGGAGCGTATTTTGGATTGACGAGCGGCTTTGGCTGCGCCTCTGGGCACGAGGCTGCTCGGCGCTTTGGCGTGCTGTGTGCAAGATCTGACCCACAGAGGTAGGCGCGTAAGTGAAACGAGCCTGGCGCCTGCCTGTGCGAGGTACTTCGCTTGCCGTTCCGCTCCAAAATCCTCATGCGGTGTGTTTGGCCCCTGAGTGGTGATCAGAGGTTGAGGCGCCAGGTGTTTAGGTGAATCTCTTCTGCTAAGCTGCTCTAGAGCTGCTGCTGTTACTGAGTCAGGAGGAAGTCTCACCAGATATGAAATCCTCCAGCTGCAGAAGCTCTGGAGAATGTTTTAAATGCAGAAGATAAAGTGTGCCTTCACGTTAACAGAGAAATCATTTTAAAGATGCAATTAACAATTGATATTTTGGCACTGAGCATCTGCGATACCTAATATGGACCGATACCAGAGAAGAGACTGAATTTTTTTTTCTTCTCGAAACATTGTTAACTATTATAAAATGCCCCTTTGCCAACATCAATTCATTACGTTTCAAGGCAACCAGATTATCTGACATTCTAGGACCGGTACCTGATCCTGCAAAACGTCATGGACCGGCGCAGAAATGTAATCCCAGTATCAGATCAGAACGATACATCCCTGATTTATGAGAATTGATCACAGCCTTGCAAACCAAGCTCATGTAAATCTGTATTTAACATAATCACAATCCACTGGAGAAATGGAGAAATATAATGTTGTTCTTCTATAAGACAGAGGATCGATTCCTGCTTGGACCAGTGCAGGCAAGACACTGTTTGACTTCAGAAGCAGCTACAAACTAGTATTAATTTGTCTACAAACCTTATTCAAACCTCAGGCAAATCTAAGCAAATCTCAAATACAACTCCAGTAGAAAGTGTTGCTGTTCAGTGGGACGTCAGGTTTGTTTTGAAGCTGTCTGAGGTGCAGCTGCAGCTCAATATTCTGATACAGTTTAACATAACAATGACTCAACAGAAGAATGTGTGGCCTGACTCATTCTGTTTTCACCTCCCGGAGCATTTGTCAAACACTCACAATGCCTTTCCACATTAAGAGAGATTAATAAAGTCGTTTGAACACATAATAATAGCACACACACACTTGGTTCGCACAATAAAATCTACGTTGAATCGACTCTGGAAATCCCCCGCAACTGACACATTTAACGAGTCCCTTTGTGCCCGGTCTGTGGTTGGCAGCGGCAGGCAGCAGTGCATTGTGGGAGCTTTGGTTTGATATTGTGGATGAGTGGTTGGTTGGTGTAAGCCGGCGAGCTTCAGTGCGTCACACGACACAAGGACACAGTCTGGCTGATATTGACAGGAGGCAGAGAAAGCTGTGTTTACACTCGGAGGATCTGCTCTGGGATCAGTGTGGTGGGGTGTGCTCAGAATGAAAGTTGTTTTTAGGTTTTTAATCTTTTTTCTTTCATAATTTTGATAGAGCTTTTGTTTTTTTCCTCAACAGTAAGATTAAAGTGGTCAATGTTTGCATGAGATCCATTAAATTGTAAAGAGTGGGTCTGGTCACCACTCCCCCCGGTTTAACTCCACAACGAACCGGCCAATCAGATTGTTTATTTACGTAACACAGATGAAACAAAGAAGCTGATTGTTTGTCGTATCATTAAGTTAAATCTGTCAATCACCTCCATTGAGATTTGAAAGATAAACATGGTGCCAGATGATATATTTTTATATAAATGGTGTCACATAATGATCTTAACTCTTATCCATGCATTTGGGTCAACACGCCTCGACTATTGTAACAGTTTGTTTTCCTGTCTGAATAAAGCTTATTTCATCGAAGCATTTCAAGCCGCGTGGACCAGGTTTTCTGTGTCTACATCAGGGAAAAATCTGTGACTACGCGGACGATCCGTGTGGAAATCAACGGGCTTTCAATGGCAGCTCTATACTGCCCTCTACAGGCAGCCGCTTGAAACGCACAGAACTATAACCTCTGTCAGCGTCTGCTCTGCTCTAGTCCATGCGTCTCATTTCGTGCAGGAGGCATAAACCAAGCTTCAGAAAAAGCTGTCTCGTTTGCAGCTGATTCAAAACTCTGCAGCGAGGATCTTGGCTCACATAACACCCAAAAGTTCTTCATTGGCTCCGTTTCCTACAGAATCCAATTTAAAATCTTAGATCTCACTTTTAGAGCTTCACATGGCCAAGCTCCTTCTTATATCAGTGACTTGATCCAGCCCTACAGACCGTCTCTGAGGTCTGTGGTCAAATCTGTTGATGTTTCCTCGTACATGTTTCCGGACCAGAGAAGACCGGTCACTGATGAATGATGAATGATCTACCTTGGCACCTTGGATTGTGTTGATGCCTTTATGAGTCAACTCAAAACCTTTTTGTTTTGCCAGGCTTTTTAATTGTAATGTTGCAGGGTCTAGTATTTTAAAAATGTTTAAATGGTTTATCTTTATAGTCTTATCTGTGAAGCACTTTGTGTAAATAAACTTTACTTACTTACATACAGTATATTGTCTGGATTTTCCAGGCAGGGTCACTATAGGATAGTATTGCCAGATGTAGGATAATTTTCGTATATGAACGATAATAAGTCACTGTAAAACTCGATGTAAATGCACAATAATTTGGAAGCAAGATAATATAAGATAAGATGGAGAAATTCCAGTGTTGCAGCGCACATTTTAAGAACAGCAGAGAAAAATAGGAAACATTCAATCAAACAAGATAATTTAAAATACAGACTAATATCTATATAAAGCTACAATAGTTAAACATCTCTTATTTACAATAAGTGTTTGTTATGGCACAGTGCAGAATATGACAGGATAAATAGATAAAGTGGCATCAGTGTATAGTATATAATATTATGTACAATATATGACTATGATTATGAACAACTTCAGCATATGAACTGAAAATAACCAGTAATAATATGAGGTAAAAGTATGAATATGTTTATGTACAGAGCAGCATTTGAGAAGAAGTAAGAGAGACAGAGAGACAAAATAGAAACAGAGAGCGGGGAACGGGGTAAGACAGAGAGAGAGAAAAAGAGAGACAAATATAAATGGAGAGAAATAGACAGGGAAATAAAGAGAAAGAAAAAGGCAGAGAGAGGGAAAAAGGAGAGCAAGACAGAGAAGGAGGGAAAAAGAGAGGGAAAGAGAGAGACGGAGAGAGAGAGAGATGACTCTTTTGGTTAAATAACGCTTGCTAATAAAACAACAAACCTCAAATAAAGAAACAACTCCATCTTTTACCTCAGGACACGTTGCAGTTGTACTTACACCACAGATTGAGAGCCGCTGCTTCTTTAGGCGCCACTTTAATGTAAAGTCGAAGCCCGCACGCAGCTGAGTCAATAACATGACCCTAAGTCCTTTCATGATCCGCCGCGAGCCTCTTTTGTTTACACTTTCTTCTTTGTACAAATCCTCACCTGCGTTAGTGGGCGGAGCCGGCGAGTGACGGGCAGCACCTGTACACAAACGCACAAAACTCCAGCGCAATTAGTGAACTGTCAGCACTCCATAAACGCAGCTGAAAAGACCAAACGGTTACGCTTTTATCCGCGCGACAATGGGACGGCCTTTGATTTCTAATGAGCGTGGAAGCGTGTCGGAGCTTGCACTGGAAACACACCGACGCAGGTAACATCCAGGAGAGAGAGAAAGGAAGGTTTGTGGTTCAGGTAGACGCACGAAGATGATCGAATGAGATAGAAAACAAGGAGCTAATTACAATGAAAAGGAAGAGCTCTACATGTGGATATGCAAATAGCTCGTATGCTAGTTTTGGAGCTTCGCCTGCAGAAGATGTTCCAACTGAAATAACGGTTCTTCTGCTCCACCTGGACCTGGGCTGAGGACTTCCCCAGATTATTAATTTAGCAAACATGAATAGTAGGAATAAAATTAAAACAATACACATTCAATGAATCAATAAACATTCAGAAGCTGTGATTGATCAAGCATGTCAAAGCAGATTATTAGTAGAGCAAATGAATGATTGTCCAGAGCATCCCCTGTCCTTAGACCCTCCTTCTTGGCAAGGAAAAACTAAAAAAAACCCTATGGGAAAAGAGAAACCTGGAGGAGAACCACAGTGAAGAAGGGATCCACTCCCATGGACGGACAGGCTGTATGTAACTATAAGGCTAAAGTTATAGAGTTTATGTTTATAGAGCCAGAGTCCATAAGCAGAGGGAAACGACTCGTCTAGCAGGAACAGGACAGGCCAATCTTGGAGAGGGAGGTGGGGCGGATGTCCAGAATAGCATAGCAAAGAACAGACTAGAGATGAACTGTAATTTATTATTCTTTACAGGAAAGGCAGAAGTGAGAGGATAGTGCTCAAGTTGCCATACTTTCCCCAGTATATTTGCTCCTAGGGCAGCCTGACTAGAACTGTGGGTTTAGA
The DNA here is from genome assembly GCA_038363315.1 of Mugilogobius chulae. Taxonomy (NCBI): domain Eukaryota; kingdom Metazoa; phylum Chordata; class Actinopteri; order Gobiiformes; family Gobiidae; genus Mugilogobius; species Mugilogobius chulae. Next base: position 22,763,210 of record CM076401.1, on the reverse strand, counting down.
GTCTGTTCCTAACTGACCTGACCATAAGCTAATCCGAAGAGGAACGTTTTGAGTCTAATCTTAAATGTAGAGACTGTGTCAGCTTCTTTGACATGAGCAGGATTCCATAACCAGGGAGCTTGATAGCTAAATGCTCTGCCTCCTATTGTGCTTTTAGAGACTCTAGGAACCACCAGAAGTCCAGCATCTTGAGAACGAAGTGTATTAATGGGAAAAGTTGCCATTTTTGATGTGTAATTAAAAATAATTGTGTTATTAAGCTAAATATCTACTCTTTGGTAATGATTTTATTTATGTTGTAAGTTATCAAACTGAATCGAAATATTGTTTTAAAGCTGCTGTATCGTTCCGAAATGTATCATTCCCAAAAACCCCAAAATCGTTTTGTAATTGTATCTCTTGGCTACATACCGATATGTATCGTATCGTTCTAAAAACGTATCGTTACACCCCTAGTAATTACTTTCGGTTACAGGGATCTTGTTTTACAAAATTCAATTTTCAAGACTTTACAGTCAATAATACTAAACTTAGTGTGACTGTAAAGTGAAGATGCAGAGAATGTGAAGCACACACAAGTTTTACATGTGTCCTGGCTTTAACAAAACTATTTCTTTTAATATCACCATTCCTTCTGATGGTGAAGGATTTCTGAGCTGAGGTGCTGTTTCCAAGTGTAAAATTCACCGACAGGTCTCAGCGGAAAAGAAGATGATGAGTTTGTATGTCTGGTGTGTTATTCTGCAGTCTGAGGCAGGTTTGAACTCTCACTAAAGCCTTATAGAGTATTTCCCTCAGGATAGAAGGACTAAAGCAGGTCTAAAGCAGGTCTAAAGCAGATCTAAAGCAGGTCTAAAGCAGGTCTAAAGAAGGACTAAAGCAGGTCTAAAGAAGGACTAGATCCAGGACTAAAACAGGACTAAAGCGGCACTACAGGGAGAGCTTTTGGATCAGCTCAGGCAAGTGAAACAAGTGCAGGTAGAGCTTCTATGTGTCTGAGTGAAGAGCAGTGTTCAGGGACAGGCTTTAGTTGAAATGCTCTTGACAATATAATGTGAGAAACTCGTGTGTCATCATGAGAGAGTCACTGCCTCTCAGAAACAAGAGCACTTTCTTCCTTTCAATACCACTTCCACTCTTTGAAACCACTCTACATGACTGTTCTGGTAGTTGATCAACCATCTGCAGGTCTCCATGGAGATGCTGATTATTTGCCAAGATGCTCGAAGGACAAACATGATGTATTACATTAGTTTGTTCTGTCCTTCAAACATGCTCTTTGGAATCTAAAGCACCAGAAACAATACAAAAGAGCAGAAAAACACACTTCACATAAGAGCTGGGTAATATATTATTATTAGAATATTTGTTCAACAGGATGCGCTCGCAGCCTGACAGCAGAAAGAGCCGTGGCTAATTGACATAAGCTGTAGCAACAACACTAGCCAGTGCTGTTGTCTGCTAACTACAAGACTTTATCGCGGTGTAAAAAAAGGTAAACTGCTAAATCAACATTTGTGAATGAAATTAATTTTTACAAAAAACACTGTCTCTGGCTGAGTACACCTACTGGTCTTAAGAGTGGTCTTAAAGTACGTCCGACGTGAATCTGGAACTTAAGACCAGACTATAAATATGACCTGTGCATCAGCTAGACGTAAACCCTGAGTGAGCTACGCCCACGTGTAACGTTTACGCCCAGTGTGGAGCAGGTGTAGGTCCTGGAACAGCATGAGAAAGGTGTGAGCAGTGGTGTTTAAACACAGGCAAATGTGAACAGCGACAACCACAGGCAGAAAGCTGCTGCTGCTTCATCAGCGCGACTGTACTTTCCCCCGGGGCCAGGAAAGTTTCAGCGTTTTTCTTGTCGTTGTTTCACGGTGCGAGCTTTCAGTCTGTGGGACCGCTCATTTAAAGTATTGGTTTAAAGTATTGGAGCTCTAGCGGTCGGTTTTCTTTCTCTGAAGAAAAATTCTTTTTGGTTTCTGCCCACAAACTTGCAGCCGACTCAATGCTTCTAAAGTTTCGATTGTAAAAAATTTAACATTTATTTATTGCTATAGAGACAGGAGGACATCGTTAGGCCAGGTTACACAAGCGGTAAATACATTCATTAAAAACATTCCACCTTAAACATGTTAAGCAGGTTGCTTCTACGTTCTAAAATGTAATAATTGTGGTCGGCAAGAGCCAATTTCTTCTTTTAATAACATTGGATTTCTCTATGAAATATCTCCAAGTTTACAGATGTTTTAGGATCCACAAAGCTGAGTGATGGAGAGACATAGTTTCAGTTGTTTGTAGCAGGCGCTGGCACGACTCTTGTGTGAGTTGTGTTGACTTTGGCAAGAGTTAAAGCCACAGCTAATGACTCGATTACACCGGAGGAAAAACTCTAATTTATGTGTGGCTTTTAAACTCACTCATTGACTAAACATTTTTATATAAATTACAACCTGTCAAGTCCGTCAAGCAAAACGTTTTTGCTTTTGCATGTTTACCTTATGTAGTCATTGTATTAGGTACACAATTCAGTAGAAATACAAAGTTAAAACCGTATTTTCAGACATTATTAATGCGGATAAATATGTAACTACTTTTCCATGGAAAAACAGGTTTCAGTTAGGTTTGTGATCATGCAACCCTGCCCAGAGAAAAAACATCCATTTGTATTGATTTAGTGCAACAAAGACAACAAAAACTATCAAAATGGTACTGCTCGTTTAACTAACTACGTATAATGCAGCTTAGGGTTAGCATTTCTGACCAGCCCAGTCTCTGAAGAAAACATAGATATGTAACCAATACCCACATAAACCCACACGAGGTACCAAGTAGGAAAAGTGTGGCAGTGGCGGGATAAACTCACTCCTTCAGGTATAAGAACCCACAAACAATGGGCCAGGAGGAGCGTTCCCTTTGGCTCAATAAGTTTGTTGGTTGACGGCCGTGCGGGGAGCCCGATCTCACAAGAAAGCGTACATTTACCACGACATGACACAATATGTAAATTAGGTATGATTAGCACGAGTTTACGCCTGTCCCGCGTAATTATAGTACGCGTCACAGTCCCCATTTATTTCAATGGTGGTTGCTAAGACGTGTTCCTATTTATGAATATTAATGAAATCTTGATTCTAATCTTAACCTGCCCCGAGCCCCAGACCTAATCTTACCCATTTTAGAAACTTTATGCCTAAACTTACCCGTTTCACTTGAAGAAAACGTCCCCACGTGGCTGCAACCAAAACTCGTCCTATTTTGACGCTGTGAAATCTCGTGTCATTTTTACACTTTTTCATATTGTGCTAAATGCACGGCGTAACATAAGTACTTAAAACAGCTGTGAGGTCGTGGTCAAAATACACTGTTTTTGTGTCGTGGTAAAAGTACGCCATCTAGTGAGACTGTGTTGGTGCGGGAGACCCGGGTTCAACTCCTGCTCAGGACATGTGTATTACCCATACCGGTCACAGATATACAACAAAATGATAAGCACTTTTTTATGCCAATATTTTAGGAAAAGCCAAAGCGTAAAATAACCACACATTTTTGTTGAAGCCACATTTCTTTGGGTTTAACAAGAGTTTACAGCTATTTTTAGTACTTATGTTACGCCGTGAATTTAGCACGATATGAAAAAGCGTAAAAATGACACGAGATTTCACAGCGTCAAAATTGGACGAGTTTTCACGTGGGGACGTTTTCTTTAAATGAAACAGGTAAGTTCAGGCATAAAGTTACTAAAATGAGTAAGATTAGGTCTGGGGTTTGGGGCAGGTTAAGATTACAATCAGGATTTTATTAATATTCATAAATAAGAACACGTCTGAACAACCACCATTGAAATGAATGGGGACTGTGACGCGTACAATAATTACACAAAACAACTGTGAACTCGTGCTAATCATACCTCATTTACATATTGTGTAATGTCGTGGTAAATGTACGCTTTCTTGTGAGATCGGGCTCATTTACCTTGTCGACATGTTTCGACTGCTATCAGCGAGGCATACGTTGTGTGTTGTAATGTGATTGGTTAATAGGCAAAACAAAAATGTGTAGCGCTAGCTCATACACACGATTTCTACAAGTCTGTAACATTTTAGCTCAACATGTTAAAACAGCTGTAACACAAACACTGTGTAAGAATATAACACATCTCCTTTAAGAGTGTGGTTTAAATGACATTAGCATTGACAGACAAACACATCCTTTGGTCTTTGTGAAGTTGTGTTCACTGTCTGATCTTACAGCAATTATTAATTTTGTGAAATAAACTGAACAGGAAGTGAACATGTTGGTAAAATGTCTGCATTTTCACATAGAAACTGACTTGAATTGAATCATGAAGTTGACTTTTCAGCTTCCGAAAGTCAATGTCACTTAAAAACACAACAAATCTCACATATATAGGCCTCAGTTCTTCATCTGAGCTTATGTAACCCACTTAACACATTTATTTCCAGTCGCCTTCCCCAAACCGCAGAGCAGAAGCTGTTTCTAAATCCAGCCGCTCCACAGTCAACACGGTGAGTCAGAAAAGTGAAAATTCTGAGCAAACACCTGCCAGACGACGGCCATTTTTAGCTCTGTCACAAATCGGGTTACACAAGACGAATGGGGCGCCCTCCTCCCGAATAAACCCGCCGCTAACTACATCTGCAGCGACGCGGATCAGGCAGGACACGTCACACCAACAGAGGAGACGTTTTCTTGAGTTGTGGGTTTGAATCGATGAGTTTGAGAAAGATGTACTTCAAGGTCTGTGTATTATTTCATCTTTAGCTTTCACAGGTTTATTCAATTTCATACGAACATCAGCTAACAGCTTAAAAGGGTTTTCTGTTTACAGTCCAAGGACACATGAAGACAAAGTAATTGTAAGAGTGGGAATATAAATAGACTTATATTATCTTACCTGAAGCAGCAGCAGGAAAAAGTGATGTTGGAGAGCTATTGGACTCGACTTGAACTTGGAGCTCTGTGACTGCAAAGTTTATCATTGTAGCCCAAGATTTTGTCTCTTAAACTTCATAGTCCATAGTGGGCCTGATTAAAACAGGTCGTGGGGCGCATTTGGCCCCCGGGCCGCAGTTTGCCTAGGTCTGCTTTAACATGTCATAGTACAGATGCACATTTATGACAATCCTGATTAGAACATGAGAAATCTCAACTTAAAGTCTGTTAGTGTCTTATTATGTGTATATTGTGTGTGTTTTATTTTAGCACAAACAGAGCATATTATCAAGTTTCAGGTCAAAACAGTAACAAACTTTGTGCACAAAGACAATATCATTTACTGTAGCCAAGATATCAGCACACTAAACACTGCTTTCACACCCTCCTTTCACCCCCTTCAGTGCTCTTCCAGCACTGCTACCACCTCTGTATGAAATGTGTTTGTGGATGGAGTTTAGAGGTTTGGCATCATTTTAAATTACACATTTGATAATTATAAAACTTATATAAATCCAACAATAGTAAGGCTGTGGCTTCTCTTTAATGTGTTCAATAAGTATGACACCTTTGAGATTATTCAGAACTTGTGTTTTTATAGGGGCTCACTCCTGATTCCTTCAACCTCTATGCTCTGTGATCAATAACATTAGCATTAGCATCCAACGTCAGCATCAGAGGTCCTTGAGCGACTTCTAAAGCTTAAGTGATTTTGACTCTTTGACTTGTTTGTGAAAATTGAGCTTTTAAGACAAACTTAATGCTGCAAAGTCAGTTCAAAGTGAATCCTTGTTGGTGCTGCTTTTGTAAAATTCCCAGAAATACATTTTGAGTTTCTCAGACTTTGGAGTTCTCATTTGAACACAGTAGAAAGGCTTCAAAGTTGTCATCATTTTCAATCTGATCAGGATTTGGATGATTGTTGAACTGTCTCAATCTTCAAAAACGCTGTCCAACTTTGAAGCCTTTCTACTGAATAACTTCCGGATGAATGGAGGATTATATCGACTTCTCATTTGAACACTTTACATGTGTTATGACAGTCCCCTTCGACCTCTGCAGGTGATCCTTACCCCTGAGTAATGATCTGTTTTGTGTTGAGGTGGAGTAATTGGAGGTGCCTCCCTTTTAGACCCCAGTTCCTCAGGTATAAAAGGGTCTACTTCCTCTGTCGTCCTCCCTCTCTCCAGACTCCAGATCACGGGCCACGCTCAGTGGGTAAGTGCTCCTTACCTCTAATGAACCTCCGCTCTCCTGTGACCTTTATAAACCTAGTTTAATCCACTGGCGTTTCATCATTGTTGTTGTTTCACTTTTATAACCATGCAGATGAAAGAAAACTCTGTGCTCGATCATGTGACACACTGTTCTCTGCTCGTATCTGCGCTCTACAAGTCTGTGTCTTCTGCCACATGAAGCATCTGTCTGCAGACCTCCATGAGGAAACACCTCATGACTTATCTTCATCCAGAGGACCCTAAAGCCCAGATGTTCAACCATATTTTATAGCTTCATAGTATGTGTTAAATATATGTATTTTATCCAAATATAAGAAATTAAATTTTATGAATTTTTGTAATTTTAACTATGTAAAACTTGTATTTAAATGCTTAAATGGACTTGCTCCTGAACCACTCAGCAGGTTTGTGAAAAGACTCTCCACAAGGTCCACAAGAGCCACCGCACATGGGGACTGTAAAGTTCCCTTTTGTGAAACCTCTTTTGCTCAGACTGTCTTTTCAGTGAAAGGAGCAAAGCTCTGGAACTCTCTGCCTACTCAGATAAAGAACATAAGCAGACTGTCCACTTTCAAGAAGCAGGCTAAGGCCTGGCTCATAGACCAGCATAAGTGTGATCATGTGTAAACTGTACGAGTGTGTATGAGAGTTTCAGTGTATGTTTTATGAGTCAATGCAAATAAGAGATTATTGGTTGTGACATATTCACTGTATTTATCTTATATTGGTTCTTCTCCCACTACTTTTTATATTGTTATTTGTAATCTGTTTAAAAGCCCTTCTAGGGTCTGGTGTTGCGAATTAGCCTTTGGTTATAAACACTATGGTACCTGCATCAGAGAGCTGCATGCTTCTCTATGTTTGTTGTACTCCCTATCAAATAAACAATAAATAAATGTGGTGCTATGCACTTACATTTTTGCGAAAGTTATTGGTTGCCACAGAAAACTTAACTAAACTGAAAGTCTAATTGATCCAACAAAACAAAAAAAGTCTTGTCTGGATGTAATTTCAAGCATGTCCAAATGATGGAGTTTTGCAGCCAGACACTCGTGACAAGATGCGACTGTGAAACAAATAATCAGTGTAAATGTCCTTATGTCTGTGGCCTGTTATTTTATTTGACGTGTCTAAAAAATCACAAAAGATCTAATTCTCAACAAAGAACAATTATGATCACTTTTATATGTCACTGTTAAAATCCTGACCTCTGACTGGAGCGACCAAGTGATGTTTTCTCTGTGTTACTGTTTTCAAATCAATCTTCTCCAAACTGGCATGAAGCTTTGTTGAATGAAATGAAGGGGAATTACTATCCTGCAGGCAGAGGATTCAACCTGGACAGACCGGTTTATGTCTTTAACTTTACTGAAGCACAGCGGCAGTTAAACGTAATCGGAGCTAATTGTCGCGCTGCTGTCGTCGCCACTGCATCTCGTCTTTGTCAAAACCACAGTATTTGAGTAACAGTGATTCTGCAGCAGCGCGTTGAGTCATGAGTCAGGCGTCTGCGCGCAAAACGTGTCATTAACCAAGCCACAGGATCACATTCAACTGTTTTCCACACTGTAACTACTACAATATCTACACAACTGCACATTTTCTAGGTCAGACGTTCTCGAGACCGTCCTATTAACCTGAAAATTCCACGAGGCTCTCCAAGAATACATATATGGAAGACTAAAAATTACATCATTATAAATAAATAATAAAAGAATAAATAGATAAATGAATACGTAACAGAAAATATTTAAATGAATAAAAAAGATAAATAAATAAATAAATTCTTCTTCTTCTTCTTCTTCTAATTACCCCCACACTCTGCTAGAGCTCGGTGACCTGCCCCCTGCACAATAAGATCATGTAGACCAGAGGTTCTCAAACTTTTCAGCGCCGGGGCACCCCTAAGCGTTCTTGCCCAAAGCCGAGGCACCTCTTACAGTTTTACATATTTTTTATTTTAAATAGGGTGTTTTTTACCTTTTTTTAAATTTAGATTTCATTGATATTCACAATAAAAACCTCCACCAAACACCACAGGAATTTTTTATTTTGCGATGTATTTTTTATGATTAACTTATTCTGAAATTTTTTTTATTTATTTTATGTAATGCATGATGTAATTTAAAATTTTTTAAAGGTATAAAGCATGTTTTAAAATCATTTTAAAATCAGAAGCTCTCATGGGCCCCAATCTAGCTCCGCCCCTGTAAACCAGCGTTCAGAAGCTTCAGTGTGACAAGACTGTCCTGTGAGATCAGAGCGGAGGAAACGCTGCTGTTCCACAAACTTTTGTCAGGACAGGACTTCTTTTTTGCAAATGCAAAAGCTCCAAAGATCACTTTGACGATTTCTACGTTGCGCCGTTACGCGCCGCATCGAGTTTTTATTCTTGTATACGTTTATTTCACTAGGCTGTTTGTTTTGGACCTTTTCTCTGCGGATATAAAACAGATTTGCACACATGAAGCATCAATACGAAGCTCTAGTTTTGTAGAATATCGTATGTGTTGGAAACGTTTCTTTAAAGACACAATCTGCTGCTATAGAGGGATTTTTTTGTTTATCAACATGGGCGATGCGAGCGCACCCATCCTGTAGAAAGAGCCTCTGCACATAGACACAAACAGTGGAAACAAGTCAAAAAAGCTCCGTTGTCAGCTAACGTCAAGAGTTTATCACTGTGCGAAAACAAAAGTTCTGCTGCTAAGTTAACATTTATGGATGAAATTTGATCCTACGACCCTTAGAAGTTACATTCAGGTAAGTGAGAAAAACGGCAAGAAAAACGTGGTCTCAAGCTTCAGGGGACAGACGTCTGTCAGAGCGGTTCAGACCTGATGAAAGCAGCTCTGTCGTCCCGTTTCGTTGTTTAATTCGAACAAGTTTCCCAATGTAAACAAATGGAGATGAGCTCTTTCTGCATGACGCACGCGCAGTAGGGCAGAGAGTGACGTCGACCGCAAATCCTTCTAATAAGCTCTGAGTCTGAGACAGACGCAGCCTCCCTAAAGTGAGAATGGAGAGAGGAAAAAAGAAAAGCTGTCCGTACACAAATGTTTCTGAGTGAGACAAAGAGTGCTCTGGGTGTTCACAACTGCTGGTTTATTCGAAAACCTTTATTTGAAAAATTCTATCAAACCCAACAATTTCCCGCCGCACCCCTGGACTCACGTCATGCGGCACCCCATTCGAGAACCTCTGATGTAGACACTGATAAATGTAGAAAACTTCAAAAGTGGTCTAGATTTGATCTAGTCTCAATCATAGGCGCTGATTTATATTTTTTTGCGTGGGTGCCCAAAATAATACGCATGTACGCGCGCATAATGTGCACGCGCGTCATTTGCATGTGTCTCTTCTTTTGCGCGTTCATTGTTTCTTTTCTACCTGCAACTAACAGACGTCTGGCTCGCGTTGGCGCGTTCTTTTCCCAGTGAACAGAATCCATACAACCCCGCAGAGCCCCGGGTCTGTCCTGCCTCAGCACAGTTCTCAGGACACCGGGCCCTACAGACAGGAGCAGTGCAACTTGATTTCCTGCGCTGTTTAAAGCACAGTTGTGAATGAACGGGGCAGGGGACAGAGCAGCAGCACAGCGGCTGACGCGGGAATCCCACTATGCAGCTCCGGACCGCCTCCGAAAGTGACCACGAGTCTGAATGACAGCGCTCTGAGAGAGGAGAGATGCTGCATGAGCGCTTATTCACACATATAGATGAAAGAAAGCGAGAGAAGAGTGTAAAAGACGCTGTATGACCGAATAGATGTGTGCACTCAGGCATTTAGAGAAGCCTGTTAATGAAAGTAGGAAAAATTCGCCTGGGTGCTCTGACATTCCAGTGGGTGCTTGAGCCCCGCGGCACCCATGTGATCGGCGCCTATGGTCTCGATCTTGATCCTCACTGGTCTTGGTTTGGTCCCAGTTCCGGGTCTTGGAAAGGTCTTGGTCTCGATTAGTCTTGACCACTACTCTAATGCTCACTATGTTTTACTGAAAAATGTTTTTTTGCGTAAGCTAGACTCAATCCTTCCCACTGGTTGAGCATTTGTTTTTTTTTTACAGTGAAAACATGAGAAAAATGTGCAGATCTGAACCACAAGTGAAATAAAGTGAGGAGACTCTGGCATCAGTATTCAGGACACAGATTCCTAAACGCAGTCATTATAAACACCATTACAGACGTTTATGTTGTCAAACGTCAAACCGACCGATCGAGCCGTTTCCTGTTTTCGCTCAGGCTCTGCACAGACAGCAGCGCTCGCCTCATTAAGTCATTTTAACATTAGAGTCGTAAAATCTGATTTATGGCCTCTTAACGTGCACACGACAAGTTGTTATTATTTATCATTTTAATACCTGCTTCAAATATAAATGTGTTGAATCAGTTTGGGGAAGAAAGCTGATTTGTTGAAGATTTAAATGAGATCTTTTGTGATTTTTCTGTATATTTAGGAGGAAACTATTATCAATAATTCATTGTAAAACACAAAAATGGTCTGAAACATTTTTTTTAAAGCGTGAACAGCCCAGTCTCAGGACAAGGAGTGAAAACATGCTCATTATAAGTTTTTGACATTTCGTCGCATCTACGTTTTCTTCGGAGACTGTGTTGATTTGTCCTTGACTCAGTGGTTGTGTCTGAATGTGCGCCCTAACTACTCTATTGTGCACTGTACAGAGGTCACAGCATTTTGTGGTGGTGTTCTAATGTCCAGCAGGTCAAAAAGTAGTGCACTCAATTTTCTACAATGCATAGTAGTGAGCATCGATGGTCACTAGAACGGTCGTCAGGTCTTTAACTGTAAATAACACGACTGAAGTAAAGATGATAAGGAGCTGCTTAAACTCACTGTTGAGTCAAGATAATAAACAAATCACTCGTAACTGAAAGTCGTTAATGCCTGTTGGAGTTGTGTGGGTCTTTCACACCCACACAATTCCCAGTTGCTGTCAGTAGTGAGGAGCGATGCACTGTCTGTTCTAGTCTCTTTGGGGCGCATCGATGTGAAAAAGTATTCACACAAACACAATCCAAGCAGCCAACAGTTGACAAACAAATGCTGAGTGAGCATGCGCGTGATGATGTAATGCTTCATGCTAAAGAAAAACATAAGTTGCACGCGAGTAGTTGTCAAACTCTGTGGCAAACAGATTTCTATCTTACCTTATGGATTAGGCTCAACTTCTGTTTCCCGCTACAGTCCAGCCTTCGTACTACAGCTGGTACTCCTCCATCTTTGTTTTCCTCGGACCAAATAGAAGCCATTCTTCTTCGTACCTATGCCCCGTTTGAACCCTGCAAACAACAACAATCCATGGTCGGTTAAATACTGTTATTCCATAAGCGTCATTTTCGGTTTTCCGCACTATTTTCTTGCGCACTGATTCACTGGCCACGGGCCAATCAAACATCTGCATCTGCGGCAACTAGCGACCGCTGGCGATGCCGACTCTACAAGCAAATCTTCAAAATTTTGCCTCCACGACGTGCTCCGCGCTTCTCTGACCCCCGACAGTGGCATTCACACCATACACATGTGAGCCGCCTGTCGGCAGAAGTTTCCAAACCAGTTCAGATGGGCGACCCTCGGCTTGGTGTGAAGACCCTTTAGCCGTAAAGATGCTGATGTTAGCTGCTGTAAAGTTGAATTATCCAGTCCGTTCGCGGTTACATGTATTGTCCAAGTTAAACCAGACTCGTATTATGATTAGTCCATAAGTATGCTCGTGTCAGTACCAGTATTTGTTACAAAAGTTAATTTTTATTGAACTTTTGCTGACCGTTATTTTAACTCAAATGGGAGTCACGTAACCCGCAGCAGTGGCGTTGCAAGGGTACCATGGGGCCCCAAGCAAAAAATAATTGAGAATCTGATAATAACACAGTAAACAGACAAACTATTGTGACAAAAATATTAAACTTATTTATTGTAGAAACAAATAGAAATAGTCAAAATTGCGCAGAATGTCATATGCAAACCAAAATACATTAATATGAGAGGTGTAAGAAAAATCTGAAAAACAAGTTTTAATAAATCATGTTTTTTTTGTTTTCAAGACAATCACTCATCTTGAGATAAAAACTGCAGCAAGTAAACAATTAGCACATGTAGCTCAGGTAGTGGGGGCCATTTTGTCTTGGGGGTTGTTCGGACACAGCGAGTGTGAAGTCATCAGTTTATAAATCTTTTCTTCTGCCTGTAAATTCAACAAATTTACAAACTTTTTTCCACAAACTTCTTCATTCATGTATACTGTATGATTTATTTTTACAACAGGTATTAAACTAATAAATATGTGTTTGTAATTGCGTTGACAGTTTTGGCCTGGTGTAAAACAGTTGCTAGGTAACCTTCCAGAATAATGTTCTAATTTACAACTAAGCCAAATAGAGAGTTTCTGTTAATAAATACCTTTTTAGATTCACCAAAAATCACCAAAATTGTCCTTCTTGTTTGTGAAAATGAAGCTTTTAAGACAATCTCTCTCCAAAGTCAGCTCAAAGTGAGTCATTGTTTTGTGCTCCTTTTGTCAAATTCCCAGAAATGCTTTTTGAATTCCTCAAACAGTTTTAACCTCGTCTTTTCCCGTGAGCTGAACACTTTATATGGCATTATTCTCTCCACAAAGAGCCAGGTCTTTTCACTATACAACCATCTCAGTAGCATTCCACGGCTTGTTAAGAAGTCTTTAATACCAGATGCAGCGCCTAATACCAAACCAACATGACGATCCTCAGTCGGAGCTGTTTAAAGTGAAATCTGGCTGCTCCTGCTCCATTTCTCGTGTCATCTTTGATTCTTTAAGCCCGGTATTTCCTCAGACAAAAGCCGTTTCGTTTCAGATTCTCACTCTCACTGCTGCTGTGTGGTTGTGTGTCATGATGAGGCCCCTTTTTCGCCTCGAGGCCCGGGATTAAGTTCTGCGTTGGAAGTTTTTTTTTCAAAGGTGTATGGAAAAGGCCTGCAGCTGGAGCGCTCCTGATGATGGATTCCACACAGGTTTTAACGAAGATCGGCAGATAAAGTACAAATGTTCCAAACCGACGGACAGAATCGATCATTTGACTGTACATCTGTTATTTAGTTAACTCTTTCAGTACCAGCCTGTTCTCACTGTGACCCTCCTTCTCTGCCAGACCTTTTTGCTAATTTTAAACAATATTCACAGCTCCACAGAAAACTTTGTACAACTGGAATCATGACATGTTGTAAATCGAATGAGAGCTACAAGTGTCTACTTTCAGTAAAAAAAAGAATTGTTATTGTACATTAATCTATTCTCATTTTATAGGCCTTTGAAATTTCTTGTTTTCATTAGATTTCAGTGTTTGACGAGAAACTTTTGACATAAGGTCCTTTCTTAATCAAACTTTATGTCATTGCCTCTGTTCTACTTTTTTTTTCTCATTCATTCATTTTCTATCGCTTAATCCTGTTTGGGGTCACGGGTGACTGGAGCCTATCCCAGTGACATTGGGCCTTAGACGGGGAAACACCCTCGACAGTGGCCAACTCGTCGCAGGGTTAGACAGACAACCATTCACTCTCTCATTCACTCACTAAGGGAAATTTACAGTGATGCCCAATTAACCTAAACATGCATGTTTTTGGAAGTGGGAGGAAACCGTAGAAAACCCATGGTGACACGGGGAGAACATGCAAACTTCACCCAGAGAGATCGTGAGATGTTGATATGGTCTGACCCGGGAGTCGAACCCACGACCTCCTTATTGGGAAGCCAGAGCTTTACTACCGTGCACCCCATGTTCTACTTTTTATTGAAAGAATATGAGCGACTACAATGAAATAATGTCTTTAAACTTAGAGTAAAAAAACAGAGGTTTGCATGATTAAAGCAATGAGAACGAGTGTCTTGAAACAAGGAGAGTACAGACAGAGACGCTGAGCAGATCCAAAACAAGTGGAAACTGGACTAAACTTCTCCTCAGCTCACAGAACATTACGTAGAGCTGATGATGTGAGTCTCCTGCTGCTGTTTAAAGACTATCGTGCACTGCGTGCTTTTCTCTCAAACGCACTGTTTAGGGACCATGTCACATCGCAGCATTCACAGACAACAGCACAGAAGCTCTTTTATAAAACTTTAGACAGTTTGGATCATGCAGGGGAAGCTGACCTGACGCTGGACGTTTCTCCAGGTGAGGATTTGACTCTTTGAGCTCGTAGTTACGATGATAAGTTTGTTCACTCTGGAACGTCATTTGTGTAGTTCAGAGATGTGTTTGAGGAGCGTGTTGTGACTTCACTAGAGTCCGGATGTGTTTCGTGGCTGTTGGCTCAGGAGCCCTGATCCGTGCTCTGCGGTCAGCTGTGGAGCGCAGCGGGACGGGCAGAGTGCCAAAAACGATTCCCGCTGTTGTACCTCTCGGTGAATCATGTGTTCAGTGCCTGTACAAAAGACACTAAACATCAGAACCAGGCAGATTATGAACTGAAATTATTGGTAAAAATGAAGATCACTACTTTCACAGGTTTTTTGGAACATAACCCCCGCATTAAACAAGGGACCACTGTACTTATGTTACGCCATACATTTAACACGATATGACAAAGAGTAAAAATGACACGGGTGTAAAAACACGAGTTTTGGTTGCAGCCTCGTGGGGAGATTTTCTTTAGGTTTAACAGGTAAGTTTAGTCATCAAGTTACTAAAATGGGTAAGTTTAGGACTTGAGCTTGGGGCAGGTTTAGTATTTCGTTAATCTTCATAAATAAGAACACATCTTAACAACCACCATAGAAATTAACTGGGACTGCGACGTGTGGCATATTTACGCAAAACAGCCGTGAACTCGTGCTATTCATACCTAATTTACATGTCCAGTAATGTCGTGGTAAATGTACACTTTCTTGAGAGATCGGGCTCCAGTGGATGTGTGTTTTTCCGGTAGATGTAACTATACGCTTCCTTGCCCCCAAACGTTACGCGGAACAAAATAAAGCAGATTTGGTGTTTACATGTAAACCTTATTCTGAATGATTATTTCCATGTAAACTTGAGGAAAATATTGTAATTCCAAACTAATTAATTTGTATTATTTAATTCAGAGTTAAGAAACATCATGTACAAATTGATAGGAAGTGGTTGGTTGCTCAATGATGAATAGACCCCTTGCATGTTAGTAAATATTGCGTAGAATTCTGGTGGGCGGAGCTTAGCCGGAGGCAGAATAAGACGTTGCCTCCATTTAAACCTGTGTGAACTAACTCCTTTTTGGAGAGATTTTTAAACACAAAAGCAGAAAAAATGTCAGATTCTGATCAGAGCTATCAGGATATGTATCGTGACTCACTCTGTGGGACCTGACACAAACTTTGGTGAATTAATTCTGACGGATGGAAGCATTTTGTCTAAAATTGTGTGGTTCGTCTTGGATCGGGATCTGCTCTTTCACGTGACTGAAGAGGGGATTTTTACATTTGTTTCAGGTCTGTTTTACTTTGCTAAACTAGTAATGGCTAAACTGTTCTTCTTAAAGGTTGTATGGAGGATTTTTCAAATCCAACAGCTGTTTGCTGTTTTTCAAATGACGCTCATGTGTTTCACCTCCCAGGGCCACGCCTTCACTGTAACTGGACCAATGAGTTACTTACACTGAGGTTTGCTGGACAGGTTAACAGGCCATAGATAACGAGGTACCTCGTTATCTATTGGTCAACGTTTTACTGCCTCATCATGTCCACAGTTTATATATTTTTATAATTCTTTTTTTGTTTGCAGAAGTACAAGGCTGTTACAAATCTATGCTACTGTTTTTGACCAAGACTGACAACAAACTATTTTTGAAATCCTCCATACAACCTTTAACATTTGTTTTATTTATTTAATTATTTTATGATTAACTTAGTTCAACTAAATTGGTAGCATGCAATAAGGGTTTTGTGTGTAAAAATTGAATGATTCACAACAGTACAGTTTTAGCTAGAATTCTAAATAAAACAGACCAGTTTGAACATCAAACTGCACCTACACAACTGGGTCAGGTCAGGTTAACTTTATACAGATGTCCTAGTCACAGTTCACAACAAAACGACATTTTAACCACAAACTTTTATGCGTCGGCTATGAGTTTTCGTCTTTTTTGCCTCCAGCTAGAGCGTCTATATAGTTGTCATTGGCAGGGAAATAGTTAAATAATGCAAAGTCAAATCAGGTGTAATGCCTTTAAAATGAGCCCAAACAGATTTATTGTGCAGAAATCTAAACTCTGTCACGTCTGAACTCGACAGAAACACGTTTATTATTTGTTTAGTAGTGAGAGTTGAAAACACTGGTTATTACGACAAACTGAGCTGTCTCCAAACCCCTTCACTCATAAAGTCCTCGATTCGGACTTTCTTTGATCTTCACTCTGGATTTGACCCGACGGAGATAAGACGCCTCCACATCGTCTCTTCATTCACAATAGAACAGTCCTTTTGCCAGCGTGTAATTACGGCCGGACAAGAACAAACTCGAGTTTACTAGAAGCCTTCTTTGTGTTTGGAATGAACTTGTAAACCACTAATTATAATGTCGCGCTTTATGATTTTCCAGGCTGATTTTATGTCGAGTGTGACATGTTTCGAACAAAAGAGAGATAAAAGAAACGTCTAAAGTTCTCACGTAAAATGAGATGAAAACACGCGGCTGAAAATAATTATGTGGAGCTGGTTTAATACAAAAACAAATCAATGTAATCATGCTACACAAAAACAAAGTGAATGTTTGTGTACTTCAGGGTGACTAGGCGATATAATCCAGGACAAGCAAGCTCTGTTTTTTTGGTGACAGTAGTGGTAGCCCAAGCCAGTCATTTGTCCCACTTTTTAATTAAAAATAAACCTTACCATTCTGGTCTATTTTCTTCAAAACAGATGAATAAAAGTTACTGAGCCATTAAGGTTTTGTACTTTTAGCGTCTGATGACTGACTTGGCTTCTCACAATATTTGCAAGGCTGTTCAACTTTATTTTCTTGGGCCAGATTTTTAGACAAGCCTCAGCTTTCTGGGTCGAAGGTGTGACAAAACAAAACCTTATTAGAAATGTTTCAGCACTGTAAAAAAAACATCTGCGTTAGAATGTTGTGGAAATCACAGACTTCATCACATTACTACTTTGCCATTTGCTTAGGAACCAAAGCTAAATGTGGACAAGACTAGACTAATCTGAACAGAGATGAACTCAGATTCAAACCACATTTCAGCCAGAACCATAAACCAGGCTGAAGTAGTGTTAGGTTAATCATAACCCAGTAAATTAGAACAAGGTATTTGCTTGGAAGCTCAGATGCAGCCGGATTTAACTGGATAGAGGGCCTGATCTGGGTCTTATGTTGAATAGATCTAGATGTAGAGAATCTATCTGAGACTCCCACTGTACGGTTAAAGACAAGAACAGTGAGCTGAACCAATCACAGTGCAGCAGCTTTTGGACTGTTTTAGCAGAATTACAGATTACAGTACTTTGACTTTTGATCCTTACCCTAATCGAATAATATTTACCCAATTTACCGATGTTAAGAAACTTGAAGTCTAAATGTATCTGTTAACTACAAATGTCCCCACATGGCTTCAACCAAAACTCACTATGCTATGAATATTGTGTTTATTCTATGCTTTTTCATATTGTGCATTAAATACGGCCTAACATATATACACAAAAAATACATGAAATTGTGCTCATTCTACACTATTAATGTGTCGTGGTACGCTTTCTTGTGATACTGTGTTGCAACAGTCACATCACTTCAGAGGGTTTCATGCTCTTGTTTGCTCTGACAGATCAGACCACCAGGTGACCTGCAGTAGTTCCTTAACCAGAGGTTGTTTGTGGTAAAAATTAGAATGGGGAGCGCTGCATGAATGTCCAGGTGTATCTAAACAAGGCCCAGTCAGGTGCTCTTTGGAAATAGTTGGTGAATTCCTTGTACAAAAATAGAGCTGAAACGCATTGGTGCGTTTTTTAATTTAAAAGCCATGTTGGAATAAAGACTTTTTAACTGTAACCCTTCTGAGTGCCTTGGTTTTGTGTCTGCATTTTACCACCTTTTAGGCTGACAACTTTCTATTTTTGTACAGAGGTTGTTTATGTTCCCTCTCACCCAGCAGGCTAAGAGAGTTTAGGGGGCATGCTTTATGGTCCAACATGTTTGTTTTTGTTTGCCTCCAGTTTGTCAGTGTCTTTTCTCCTTTGCCACAATGGAAGCTGAGCACAACCCATCTCTGTTACTGCTGAGGAAACACTGCTGTGACAAGACTAAAAGGTAATTTATGTGGATTTTGGATATTCTAGTTGTGGCATTCGAGGGTTCTCTTTAGTTTCCAACCTTTGACTAAAGCAAAACACATTCTAAATATGATATATTCCAACACCATCACCTGGGAGTTGGACCAGCATCAACTAATCTTGATGTATAGGCACGTAGGTGTGTTGTCAGAAATCTACCAAGGCTGTGTCCCATGTACATGGGGTAGCCTAGACTGGGCACCTTTCTCTTTCCCCCTTCCTCCCTCTGGTCCCATGTTCTGAGTGCGTGTGTGTATGAAACCTCTTTCCATTCAACCACACATCGTCTCACCTCACAACTCACCAACAAAGCCACACCTTCTCTTGCTCTCCCACTCTCTACACCTGACATTCTCCCACTCACACTTCCAAACACACACTGACCCTTCCCTTTCATCTTTGTCTCACTCAGTGCTAACACGCTCATTCTCCTTCTTTCAAACATCCTTCCAATCAGATCTCTTTTACTTTCATTCGTACTACACCCACGCACATTCAAGGCCCCAAACCTTAGGGTTTGGGGAGTCAACCTCCCCTTCCCTGCTCTGCCCTGTCTGTTTTTGGGAAAACTGTTACGGGGGAGAGGATTCCCAGACCTCTCGCCCCGTCCCTTTTAGTCGCCTTTTACGACACGCAGGGAATACGGTGGTAGTATTCTTTAGTCATCCCCTAACCACAGGGATAAAGTTGTCAGAAATCAAAATCAAATCAAAAGTATTACATCTATTTGTACAATTTTTTGATAAATTAAACCTGTCAGACACATTAGTTTTGAGTTCCTTCAGCTGATCTATTGTAAATCACTTCTGTTAAATGTTAATGTTCACTTCACAGTTCAGTTTGAAGCACTTTTATGGATTGATGTCACTGCTAATCAATCAGAAGTAACATACAGACTGCCCTTAATCCATCCTGGCACATAATGTAACAAAATAAAATAAAAATCATGATCTAAGGACTTTATAGCCCTCGGAGCTCACATTATGGAGCTGTAAAGAGTGTTATTGTTGTTTTTGGCTCAGACTGACCATGAAACGATAATTGTACCACACTGAGGAGCTGCAGCTGCTTCAGACCCAAATATCCCGCGGACTCTCCCTTCTTCTGTTTTTAGAGTGACCCGACCACATCCAGGCCCGCACCGCGACTAAAAACAGCACAGTTAGCCTTTCATTACCTCATCCTCAAGTCTTCAGTGTGCTTTCTCCTGCTGCTGACCTCGGACACGTTAAATACAGACGTGTCCACAGAGCCATTCAGGGGAAAGTCAGGAAGAACAGTTTGGCACCGAGAGATAAAAGATAGTTCTTGTTCTTTTGTGTTTAGTGCACATTCCACGGACATTCCAGCTTCTGAAATTACGTGTTCACAGGAAAGGTTTTTTTCTCTACTTCTCGTCTTTTCTCTCAATGATTGTTTGATCTAGAAGAAGCTGCAAAACTGTTACAGCTCGAGATTATTATTCTTAATACACAAAATGCCCATATGGCCATAGGATTCAATTTGTTTAGTTTTTAGTTTTCCAAATGTAGACATATATACTTTACTTCATTGGATAGATGTTATCAATGTAATAGAAAATTTGTCACATGTTTGTGAAGCAAAGTTGAAGTATTTCTAGAGAATTACAAGACATAAAAACAAAGCAAACAAGTCCTTGTCATCCTTTACTTTCCAGGTTGGCCCATCCCAGTACCTCTGTTCAAACTTTATTACACTCCAGCTACAAGGTCAGGTGTCACAGAAGTGCAGACGGTTTCTAAAAACCAGGAAGTACAATTGACCAATCAGCGAACAGAGATGAAGCAGTGTGTTGGCCCAACACAGTCTCACTAGAGGCGTACTTTTACCACAACACAAAAACAGCGTATTTTAAGATTTAATGAGTTCACAGCTGTTTTTAGTACTTCTGTTACGCTGTGCATTTAGCACGATATGAAAAAGAGTCAAAATGACACGAGATTTCACAGCATTAAAATAGACGAGTTTTGGTTGCAGCCACGTGGGGACGTTTTCTTCAGGTGAAACGGGTAAGTTTAGGCTTCAAGTTACTAAAATGGGTAGATTAGGTCTGGGGCTTGGGGCAGGTTAAGATTATAAAAAAGTTAAAACATTAGGACTGTGCTTACGGATCTTGCATTTAATGTATTTTTTTTAGTTTTCTTTGATTTTGAAAATTCATAAGTTAAGTATATCACGTCTAATCAACTCACTTCATTTTTTTTTGTTATAACTCACAGTGAATTGGGCACTGCTGGAGAGCCAGATCTTCTGTTAAAACTATATCACATTTGTCCTGCAAAAAAAGAAAAATCAGCTGTGCATGAGCGAATAAGAGGAAGACTGAATGTACTTCCATGACATCATACACATGGACTGGACTGGTGCAGTGCGTCTGGTTAAACATTTAAGACAAAAAAGCCATTCTGAACATATGCTTCTGCTGAACTGCCACGACCTCCCAATTGCGCACCTTGAAGTTAAGTTGCGGATCTGCGCCTCAGCTCGTACTAAGTGACTTCAACAAAATTGCGGATTAACAGCAAAATCTTCTGTTCCCGAGGTCGACCAGATCAGACTTCATAGATCAGCTCGCACCAAACAGGAAACAGAACGTCAACTACATCCGGAATTTCAAAGTAAAACACTGCCTTCATTTTGATCACAGTACTTGTATTTAATGTTTTTGCCAGTTGGACTCAGTCGACTGTAAACTTCACTTTATTTCAGAGAACACTGCCGGGTAGAATGCATTTTATCAGACTCATTCATGTAATGCCTTTGCCCTCGAGGGAGAGAGAAAACACACGTAAACTTGTGATGTGAGCTAAAAGCGATGCAGAATAAAGAGCATTTTAGCTGTAACTGAGAACTTTTATTTCATACTTTTACTTTCATAAACTTGTTAAATATAAGCATAAAAACATATATTCGTGTAGCTTCGTCGTGAGAGTAATTTTCCAGCCTCAGCGGTCAATCTCATTATTTTCCATGTAACAGTAGTTAAAGTGGTGTCTGTGTTCCTGGTGGATTTCACGGCCTCAGACTGTGACCGATCAGACTTAATGGTTTGTGTGAGTGACTGTGGAGGTGGACAGAGGAGACTGGATGCAGAGGAGGTCTTCACATGTTATTATCAGGTGTGGCTCTGCTCGGGGGATTCGGAGACAGAGTCATACAAGATGAAGACCTTTTGTACGAAATCTTAAAAAGTACAGACACCGCAGTGCAAAGACACATGCATTTTTATCAGGTTTTAACTTTTACTTAAGCTAAAAATCTATTAAGCAGTTATTTCTCCGCTGACATATAGTTTGTGCTGCTGTCTCCTCCTCAGTCTGTGTCCTGCTGCTGCTGCTGTGGACACATCCATATGCATGAGTCCTGTGTCCTCACCTTGTCCACTCGTCCACTCCTCCTGCTGCACAGAATACATTAGCACAGGGACAGGCAAACAGAGGACACCTACGCACTCAAACTTACACCCAAAACTTACTAAAGCACATAGAAGATTGTCTTTCGTCGTGTTAGCCCCAAATGCCAAAGCGGATTAAAGAATGGATGGAAAAAAGGCTGAGTTTGTTTTGGATAATTTGTACTTTAGAAGAATAATTTACCATTGGTCCAGGAGCTTCTCTGGTTAACTTTACAGAAATGTTGAATAATGTATACTCTGTCTCTGTTTAACCCAAAACAAACCAAATATTTGGCTTGGTTCTGGTTGTCACTTGTTTATGCAGCGTTTTCACATTTGTCAGTTTACTTTTAAGTCTTCAAATAGATTTAGTCAGTCATAATGATTTCTTATTTTGCATATATTTAGTTTTCAGCAAAAATATCACACTATAACACCAAGCTCAGTCTGGTGATTTGACGTTCACTTTCCACTGGACTGCAGACCACTCTACACCCCTTTTTTATTCACAAATAATCAATTCTCTCTAGAGTACATGGTTTCGTATGTGTGGGATCAAAGGAGAGGACAGCAGCAGCACTGGAGAAGCAGCGTATGAATGTTACCTGTCCTCTGTGAGAGACTGGATCAAGACCGGACCGGAGCTGGACTGGATAAGCCAGGTATTAAACTCTATGTGCAAGTCCTGGTCACAACAACTTTTTCTTTGCCTTTTTTGCTTTCCCTTAAACCGGATGCACACTAGAGGAGTTACCACCCACTTTTCCCCAAAAGTTTCAATTTTGCTAGTTTTCTCATAAAAATCTATTAACTTTCTATATATTTAGAAAAACAAGGTAGATGACCCTCTTTCTTACAGTCAAATCAGTCATTCTATGATGGCTCAGTGTTTGTTCTGATTCTCTTCTGAGAAACTGTCAGAAAATGTCTAAAAATGTTTTTAGACAAAAAAAATAAAAAATTATAGGACTTATTAATGTACTCAACCTAAACTTTTGAAACTTATTTTAAGTCCCTAAAACATTTTTTTGTTAAATACCTTAAACTTTTGAGGAGAAATTGTAAAAACCCAAAGTTGTTATTCTGGCCCCAGATAGAGCTCTAGCTGTACAGCTGTATTATTTAATCGCGATTAATCGCACGATTGTCTTGAGTTAACTTGCGATTAATCGCATTTAATTAAATGTTTTTATTTTATATATTTTAATGTATTTTACATTCTAATCATATATTTAGCTTTAATTCCTGTTTATTATGTCTTTATTTGTAGAAACTGTTACATTCTTGAAGTGTAAAATAATGTTTATATATAATTTTTTTTTATATATTTTATTATTTATAATAATGCATTCCCATAACATTAGGCCAAATCGTGGCATTGACGTGTCTCGCTCAAAGCATTTATTACACTGCTCTTTCACAATAAAGCGCTTTCTGCAGCTGGAGATTATGAGGCTTTTATTCTGAAAGATTCAAAGGAAGTGTTAGTTAAAACGAGCGAAGCTTTACCGCTAAGCGAACGGAGCCAAAGTAGAACTACGAACCTACCAACCTGAGTGGACAAACATCGTATTAGTGACCAGGACCGCAACTTTATCAAGACACGGAAGATGGAAACATGTACGGAGCCTCGTCAGCTGATCGAGCTGCACATGGACGAAGCCGAGGTAAACAAACACACTCACGCTCAGACAGTCGTGGGATCGAGTGGAAACGTTACCAAAGTCTACAAAAGGGAGCCAGCAGAGCCTTGTCTAGTCTCTTTCTGCTTGTGCACTGTTTTTTCTATGAACCTCGGGTCATTGGAGCGTTTTAATGGTGAAAATAAACATGCGATAATTTGCGTCGCCGTTAAAATAGTTTTGCGTTAACGCGATAAAAACGCGATAAAACTGACAGCCTAATTTACACACATTTTTTTTTTTTTTAGGTGGAAATCAATTTATGATTTTCTTTTGTAGTTCTCCTTTATTTTTAGGGTCAAATAATGTATATGTTACATTTATTTACATAAGATCAGGCAATGTTTCTTCTTTATTTGACATCTTAAGCGGTGCCATCATAAGGAGACACAACAGTTGTAAAGGTTCTCGCGTTCGTGCAGCAGATGAACCTCACCATGATGCTCCTGACAAATAGTCACAGTAATGCACAGAAGGAGAGAAACCACAATAAATCTCTTACAAAAATCAACAATCTTGTGAAGTCCTCAGAGACGACTGCTGTTGTGATTGTTGTGAATTTTTGCTCTACAAAATAAATTGAAATAAAACTCGTATTGCAACAAGTGTTTTGATCAGAAGAGAGAGAGTGCTTTTTCTGGTGGAGAGCTGGCACACATCACTACATTTGTATTAAAACAGTGAAAAGAAACTTAACCTAACTGTCCAGCATGAGGACAAAATCACAACACACTCAATACAATACAAAGTTTTCACTCAAACTATTGACTTTGATCAGGAGAACCAAAACGGCTCCTTGGGCTCGACTGTGGCAGTGAAGAGGCGTCTGAAGCACCCAACATGAGTCACATTAGCATTTTGGCGGCGGAAAAGAACACCTTCTGATAGAGCTCCACAAAAGGGAGACATTTCTCAGAAGCAGAAATGTGGAAATCAGAAAACGCCAGCCCGTCACAGAAGATTTTAAATATTTCATTTTGTGCCTGTTCTTTGATCCAGGTCCAGCCTCCTACGGGAACACGGCGGCTGTCAGAGAGACGCAGAGACAGGGACAGCTCCGGCAGATGGTGAGCGCCGGATAAGACTTTTAGAAGAAAAGAGAGTTTGAACGTGAGGCGAGAGCATGGAGAGAGTGAACCAGCTGTGGAAGAAGAGGCTGAAAGTCAAGGATGGACACAGCAGAAGTCCTGACCTGGACTTGAGTCATTATTTTAATGATCTGAGACCCTGATTTAATAAAATGGAAAAGACTTGGGACTCAACTTGGACCAAAAGACCAGTGACCTGTGACTGACTTGGAGCTCTGTGACTTGAGACAAACTGACTCTTCTAAAAAAAAAAAAATCGTGTCATTTTACATGAACAAACTGAAACGTGTCTGCAATCACTTTTTTATTTGTGTTCATTTTAAATAGTAATTTAATGCAAAGATTTGAAAAAAAAAAAAAAAAAAAAAAAAAAAAAACTAGAATCAGAGGACTTGGACTCAATTAGACTTGTGGGGAAGTAAGATTGGACACTTGACTTGGACTTGCCTCTCTTTGACTTGACTTGGACTTGAAGCCAAAGACTTGAGACTTGCAAAACAATGACTTGTCATTGACAAATCTCATGGTACAAAATCACAATAATAATTTTCAATTCCAGTTTTATAATTATAGGTTTTGATCTGCAAATAACTAACCTGGCCAGCCAGATGGATCGTAATACATCTGACCTTCCAGCAGTCTGATTGGTTTGGAGTCCCACACAGCGGTGTGTCGGCCCAATCACATCGCAGCAGGGAGGGAGGTTTGTAGCAATGATGACAGGAAGTCAAACAAAACAAAGATGGCGGCTCCTTTCTGTGGATGTGCATTTTTCTACGTCCCACCTTTTCCCAAACACTTTCAGTCAGTAAAGTAAAGTCAGTTTTAAGACACTTATTTGTAAGCACAAGGTAGCCTGCACTCGCAGTGATTAGGTCTGGTGTCGCAGAACTGCAGATAGTTCCCAAAAAGCAGGAAGTACATCAAGATAACAGAATGGGTTTGTTCTCCTCTTTTGACTTTGTGTCAGTTTGATTTGAAAGGAAAATATTACTGACACATGTGTTAATGTCCTACTTCCACTGATGTGTTCTCTTGTGGATAAATACACCATTAGAAATAAATATATAGAAAAGCTAAATAAAAAGACCATGCTGCCCCTGCAGGTCCTATCTATCCCTACTCTGAACATCAGTGTGTCACACACATATTTACAGGCAGAAAGGAGAAGCGGCACACAGAGATGTTGAAAACAGGACATGGAGATTTGTAATCCATGAACCTTCACAAGCACCTTAAACAGTTTGGTTTAGACTAAGCACTAGCAACACCGTTATCAAAGAGACCCAGGACTGGAGCCAGTGGGTGATTTGTCTCTGGACATCCTGAACTCACTCAGATATGGCTGTCACATAATAATAATAATAATAATAATAATAATATAATAACTTTATTTGTATAGCACTTTTCAAAACAAGTTACAAAGCGCTTCACAGCATCAATAAAACATTGCACATATAACAATTAAAACAAACGATAATAGAATACATTAAAATAATAAGAAAATGCCATTTTATAAAAGTGAGTTTTCAAATTAGATTTAAAAGCAGCCACAGTGTTGGCTGATTTGACCACGTCTGGTAGAGCATTCCAGAGCTTTGGTGCCCGAACAGAAAAAGCCCTGTCTCCCTTCGAAACAAGTCTGGAGGATGGCACAGTGAGGAGAGTCTGCTCCGAAGAGCGCAAAGAACGGCCAGGAACATATATTGACAACAACTCACAGATATAAGTAGGAGCAAGACCAAGAATAGCCTTAAAAGTAATCAATAAAATTTTAAAATCACATCTGTATTGGACTGGAAGCCAGTGCAAGGCGGCGAGGACAGGAGTGATGTGTTCGTGTTTTCTGGTGTTTGTCAGAAGTCTAGCAGCTGCATTTTGAACAAGTTGAAGGCGGTTGATAGATTTCTGACTTAGACCTGCATATAGGGCGTTACAGTAATCGAGTCGGCTGAGCACAAGAGCATGAATGACCTTCTCTAAATCCGAGTGGGGAATATAATTCTTTATTTTGGCTATATTACGAATTTGTCACTGTCTTAGATTAATTAACTTTAGCATCAAAGAATTAGTTAACATTAGCATCAACTATATTCAAGATTTCTACAACAGTTCAGATGCAGCTACTGGTTAATACAAAAAAGTACCTTCCTACCATGGAGCAAACAGTCTTATGCATCAAGTTAGCTCTAAAGTGACTCCTGCTCTGCTCCTGTGACTGCTGCCAAAGCCAAAGTGGTGTTAATGCAAAGAATAAAATATGAGCCTGGATCATGTTAAAGACGTTTGACAAAAATGTGAACAGCAACATGAGACGTATTACTCCCGAGGTGAGCTTAAGTCTTTCCTCGAGCTTGTGTTTGACACATTTACATGACGTCATCAGACCAACACGGTCTAAAGAAGCAGGTCAGCCATGTTTTCACTGCTCTGCAATTTCCTCTCAATCACACTTATTACAGTCATTATGAAAAGTTTCCTAAAGTCAGTGTAGCTGAGTAATCCTGTTTTCCTGTGTCAAGAGAAGGACAAGAGCAAACTGTACTACATGAGAGGAAGTACAGTGGAACCAAACGTAAACGTCCTGTATTTGAACTGTTAGACAAACTGAGCCATGACCTGTTTTGTGCAAAAAGGACCATTATCTATAAACTAGAAAATGGGGAGAAATGCAAGAGACAAGAGTAAAAAGGCCATTTGTGTAGTCAATACATTTTGATTATACAGTAAGTACGAGACCAGAGTCAAATGAATCCTCCAGAGTGATCCAAGCTGCTTTAAGTTTCCCAAAAGCACACGGAGCAGAGCAAACACTGACAGCATGTATAGTTCCTGTGCGTTTGAAGCAGCTGCTTGTAGAGAGCGGTAGGAGGCTGACATTGAAATCCTGTTGATTTTCATGCGGCCTGTTGGTGGAGTTAAAAGTTCTTTGACACGAAAATCTGGATCCATGCTATTGCTTGACGGGGTGTGTCTGCAAAAATGACAAAATTCCACCACACGGAAGCCTTGTCGACATGTATACGCATAAATGAGCCTTTACTGTGCGAGTTTGTCAACATACAAAAGTTGTCATAGCACTGATAACACTAAAAAGAACAAACCACTCCCCAAATCCTCATGGATGCTTCTGCACAGTGTTGAACTCTGACTTGAGTTCTTCCACATTATCCATCTGGAACTTTACTTGCTGAAAGCGATGGGGAAAAGGTGGGACAGTTAATGAAATACATGGAGCTGATTGGGTGTGTGGCCGACCTTATTTGTGCTTAACCAATCACAGCAATGAATCATAATGGTGTATCCAATGTCCGTGTGGGATAGAACAAGTGTCACACACACCTTTCCATACCTGCTTGTCAAAGCCTGATCACGTCAGATCTCAGAAGCTAAGCAAGTAAGGGCCTGGTTAGTACTTGGATGGGAAACCGCTGGAACACCGTTGTTGTGTCCTTGGGCAAGACACTTAAACCACATTGCCTCAGTGTCTGTTACACTGGGTGAGTGGATCCTTGATTGTAAAGCACTGGAAAGGAAAAGCGCTATATAAATAGACCATTTACAATTTACCTCTCTGTTCTTCTTTCAAAGAAAATACTTTTGCTCAAACAGAATCAAACGCAGCAGAAACTAAGGACATCCATGAAGCTGCCATCTTTGTTTTGTTTGATTGAAGTGATACTTCCTGTCATCATGGCTTCCAACCCCCCTCAACTTGCCCTGCTGCGATGTGATTGGGCCGTTAACCTGTTGGGTCGGACTCCAAACCTCTCAGGCTGCTGGAAGGCCTGATGGATTATCTGGAGTTTGTGAATTCATAAATATGGTGAAATAATCCATCTGGCTGACCTGGTTAATGATGCACCACAGTGTCCTCACTTTAACCAGTGTCACTAGAACACACACTGTAGTGCTAGTGTCATTTCTGTGTGACATCACACCTTCTGTCAAATCACAATCCCACAATTCCCTTGCTCTGCTCTGCTCAGTGCAGTTTGAAATGTGCTTGTAGCTGGAGTTCAGTGGTTTATTATCCCGTACAATGCAGTCCTAACCTGCCGCTCCTGATCCGGCTGAGGTGTGTGGTCTCCTGGCTCCGCTCCACATGAATATTTAAAGAGTGTATGTAGCTGTAGCGCCCACATCTCTTCACTTAAAGCAGGATTAGAAGAGCCTGAAGCAGATTCTGTCAAACTTCTGTAGCACATCCAGAGCTCGTGGCACTGCAGGCTCACACTGGCTCCCAAACTTCTGTGAAATCTGCAGGTTTTAACATTTATAATTATTTAATAGCTCAATTATATTCATCAGGGCACAGAAGTAGCTCAGCAGCAGCATACGACAGCACATTCTTTAGACTCACTTTTAAAGGCCTTGTGCATGATTTTCTTTCAACATAAAATGAGTTTGCACCAGTTCAGAAACATTGTGTCGGTTGAAAATAGTTAGCAGTGTCCCATCTGGGTCTTCTGCTGAGTATTGTGCTCCATAAAACCCAGGTAGTGCCCAACTGCTTTGTGGTAGATTCTCTTAGTCTGTGTACAAGGGCACATTGGTTTTAAGCACTTGTCTTGCCGGACTTGCATGAGTCCGGACCCGCACCTAACTCGCATTCAGTGTACAGCAGGGGTCAAGGTGTAAGGCATTCCAAAAAATGTGTGAATGTGATCAGCAGACACGGTTAAGACTTAAATGCTGCTGGTGGTGAACCCAAAATAAGGGAATGGCCCCAACAAGCCGCACATGCAAACAGATAGTAAACTTCTACAGTCACTTTATTGATACTCCCACCTCTAAATTGGCCTAATATTGATTTAGACCAGGGCTGTCAAACTCAGATGGAGCTGGGACCAAATGGACCAAAGTCAGATTTGATCAAGGGCCGCAGTTATCAATACCGATCTGCTTGTGTTATCTTCAAATGGCAATTATGCTACATGTCTAAGGCTTAATATAACACTTTTCCACATTTATATACCTGCAATGCATTACATTACATTGTACTGTATTGACTGCCCTTTTAGACAAATTTCATTCCAATACATTTTAGAGGTTCTATAGACCCTTTTCATGCCACGTCACGGTAACGTCACAGCTCTAGCTGGAGGCAAAAAAGACGAAAACTCATAGCAGACGCACCAAAAGTTCGAGGTTTTTATCGTGGTTAAAATGTCGTTTTGTTGTGAACTGTGACTTGGACTTTTGTGTCCAAAGTTAGCCTGACCTTACCCTGCTGTGCAAGTGCAGTTTTATGTTCAAACAAGATCTGTTTTTCTTAGAATTCTAGCTAAAACTGTACTGTTGTCAATCATTAAATTTTTATACACAAGACCCTTATTTTCTACTTTAGCAAAGCCTTTAACGAGAGCTAACAGATTTCCAAAGCTACAAGCAACCAATTTTGTTGGACTAAAGTAATCTTAAAATAATTACTATTAAATGTTGTGTCTCTGAAGCACTAATAATGTGAGGTGCACACATTAGCATATTTAGCATTAGCTTCAAGACGCGAATGAACAGTTAAAGGACAGCATTTTAGCCACTACTGTGTTTAGCAAAGTAAAGCGAACCTCAAACAAATGTAAAAATCACCTCTTCAGTCACGCGAAGGAGCAGATCCAGATCCAAGACGAACCACACAAGCTCAGACAAAATGCTCCCATCTGTCAGAAAATTCACCAAAGTCTGTGTCAGGTCCCACAGAGTAAGTTACGATACATATCCTGACTGTTCCGAACAGAATTTGACATTTTTTCTGCATTTGTGTTTAAAAATCCCTCCAAAAACGTGCTAGTTTACACTGGTTTAGATGGACGTAACGTCGTCTTTTGCCTCCGGCTAAGCTCCGCCCACCAGAATTTGACGCAATGTTTACTAACATGCAAGGGTCTATAGCAGGCCTATTCAACTTAAGGCCCTGGTGCCAAATTGGCCCTCAAAAGATCTCCTTCACTTACAAAACTATATTTTCTCTTGTTTGCAGATTTAATGTTCTGTAATCAACTTAAATTTCTCAGTTTGTCAATAAGTTGCTACGTTGATTTTACTGTTTGATTTGCCAATGAATCTAGTGTATTTTTCTGGTTTCATTCCCAGTTGCATGTTTGACTCATTTCCAGTACAAAAATGCTGGTTTAGATCTGGTTTAATGCTGATCTGGACATTTTGTAGAGCAATAAAAACAGACTGCAGCATTAGTTACTATCATTATAAAAACCAGCCCGATCTCACAAGAAAGCGTACATATACCACGACATAACGCAACATGTACATTGCGTATGATTAGCACGAGTTTACGGTTCTTTTCTGATTGGTTAACGGTGACATCACTTGCATATAAAAGCGCTTCCGTTCCCACCTTTCGCCCTCTGACCTCACGCTCTTACTTCCTGTCTCGGTTGTGTTGACGCCGCTCGCTCACCACTCTCAGGTAGTATCCAAAATTCGACTTTATGCGCAAAATATAGTATCATTTGTAGCGCTGATTAAATGTTTGAATGTAGTGCTGCTGCCATGGGCCTGTGTAAGCTGCGACGCTGCTGTTGTGTGCCGCCCGCTGTACCGGTGGTCGGGTGTGCGTCCTGCCTAGCGTCTCTACCAAAGCCTCTGCTGAGCACGTCCAGCTAATGTCAGGTGTGTAGCGCAACCTACAGCCACGTAAAATGTTTGCAGCCTATTTAGACGTAAAGTTTACTTACTCTTTTAGATGTCCGCCATGGAGCTGCGGGTGCACTGTAGCCGCCTTGCCTTGCCTTTCATTGCCAACTTTCATGGTCTGGTTAAGTGTGCAACAACAGTTTCCTCCTGGAGCCAGGTGGAGGGCTTCTGTGTCTCAGTGGACACTAACAAAACTGGGAACTTGACTTGAATGAACTTGATTCACAGACTGTCTGCTTAACTTATTGAACCCTAAACTGTGCAATGAATTTAACTTAAAACTTGTATTAATAAATGTCATTTGCTTTTGATAATTTTGACTCAAGCCTCTGACTATTGACAACGAACCTACGTGCCTTACGTCTAGCTTAATTGGTCCTGGGCCAACTCCCAGGTGGCGTTGTTGGTTTTTGTTTTTTTTTTATTTTATTTTCAGTTAAAGTTAAAAACACACAGTACACATAATTTATTAAATGTCCTGATGTGATGAACATTATTTCTTCTTTACCCACCCTGCCACACTCCGGAAAATGAAGTTGAATAACCCTGTTCTATAGAAACACTTCAACAGAACAGAACAGAAAAATGTATTGTCATTGTCACAGAGAACAGTGAAATTATGTTTTGAAGTGAGCCTCCAGGGCCGCCGCTCTTTTATGAGCGCCGCCACTCGCTCTTCAGAACATGAAAAATACAAAAAAAAAAAGCACACATACTAAAACACAACAGCACATAACAAAACAAAACAAAGTACACGTGGTTACTTGATGGGATTTTTTGTGAAAAGTGGGTTGGGGTCAGAAAGGAGAAATGAGGCGGCAGACGTTATGGACAGAGGACGGGTGAGGGAGGGGTTACAGCAGAGATGTTGACGGGACAGTCTGTGTCAGAGAGTGTTTGGAAGTAAGAGCAACAACAACAACAACAACAACAATATACCGAATCATTTACTTTTTTAGATAGTTTTGGCTATTGTTGTTCTGTAAACCTGCCAACATCGCCATTAATTCCATGGTAACCAATTATATTATAGAGGGAGAGGTAGAGAGAGGGAGAGAGAAAAAGGGAGAAAAGAGAGAATGAGTAAGAAGGAAGAAAAGAGAGAGGAGGGAGAGAGGAGAAAAGAGAGAAGTGAGCAAGGAGAGAGAATGAAGTGTGAGCGAGGACAGAGAAGAGAGAGAGAAAGAGACAGAGAGTGGGGAGAAGGCAGAAAGAGAGAGGAGGGAGAGAGAGAAGTGAGCAAGGAGAGAGAATGAAGTGTGAGCGAGGACAGAGAAGAGAGAGAAAAGGTAGAAAGAGAGAAATAGCGTAGAGTGAGAGAGAGAAAGGAGGGGGAGGAGAGGTGAGGAAGTGAGAGTGGTGGGAGAGCAAGAAGGGAAAAGCAGAATGCAATAGGTGAGGAAGAGAAAGAGGAGAGAGTGAAAGAAAAGGGAGAGAGAAAGTAAGAAGGTAGAAAGAGCAGAATTAAATGAATGAAAAAAAGGAGAGGATGGATACTGGAGAGAAAGAGAGATGATGAGGTCAAAACATTTCACACACTGACAGTACCGAGTCATTTACTTTTACTTTTCTAGATTCTTTTGGCTATTGAAGTTCTGTAAACCTGCCAACATTGCCATTATTTCCATGGAAACCAATTATATTTGACGTCGCTTCCTGAACCTTATTACCTGAAGTTCAAATTGTTATGTGCTTTTACCGATGAATTGCTATAGTTACGATGATTATTGAAAACCTACTTTGCGTGTGTAAGTTTGACAAGCCTGGCACTGGTCTGAAGGAGGTTTGAACCACTGACTTGACTGCAGTGGGATGTGTGTCCTGGTGGTTGTAAAGAGCCGTGAGTGTGAACGTGAGGTGTGGATGTGTGGAGGCAGACAGGTCACAGCTCCAGGGCAACAGTCTTCAGGGATATGAGCTCAGAACGGGACACACACGAAACCTCAGCTGTCAATCAAAGACGGACCGCCCTGGGACATGGAGGGAGGGAGAGAGAGAGGGAGAGAGAGAGGGGGAGGGAGAGAGAGGGGAGAGAGAGAGAGAAGAGGGAGAGAGAGAGGAGGAGAGAGAGAGAGAGAGAGGGGGGGGGGAGAGAGAGAGGGAGAGAGAGAAGAAAGAAAGGGAGAGAGAGGAGAAGAGAGAGAAGGGCAGGAGAGAGAGAGGGGGGAGAGAGAGAGAGGAGGAAGAGAGGGAGAAAGAGGGAGGGAGAGAGAAAAAGAGAGGGGGAGAGAGAGAGCGAGAGAGAGAGGGGGGAGAGAGGGGGAGAGAAAGAGAGAGGGGGAGAGAGAGAAGAAAGAAAGGGAGAGAGAGGAGAAGAGAGAGAGAGGGAAAGAGAGGGGGGAGAAAGAGAGAGAGGAGGAAGAGAGGAGAGAGAGAGGGAGGGAGAGAGAGAAAGAGAGGGGGAGAGAGAGAGAGGGGGGGAGAGAGAGAAGAAAGAAAGGGAGAGAGAGGAGAAGAGAGAGAGAGAAGAGCAGGAGAGAGAGAGGGGGAGAAAGAGAGAGAGGAGGAAGAGAGGGAGAAAGAGGGAGAGAGAGAAAGAGAGGGGAGAGAGAGAGCGAGAGAGAGAGGGGGGAGAAAGAGAGAGGGGGAGAGAGAGAAGAAAGAAAGGGAGAGAGAGGAGAAGAGAGAGAGAAGGGCAGGAGAGAGAGAGGGAAAGAGAGGGGGGAGAAAGAGAGAGAGGAGGAAGAGAGGGAGAGAGAGAGGGAGGGAGAGAGAGAAAGAGAGGGGGAGAGAGAGAGAGTGAGAACAGAGAGAGAGGTGAGGGAGAGAGAAAAAGGGAGGGAGGGAGCGACAGAGGGAAGAGAAAGAGGAAGGAAAGAAAGAGAGAGAGGTTGGGAGAGACAGGCAAGGAATAAGAGTGAGAGAGAGAACGAGACAAGGACGGAAAGAGAGAGGGAAAGAGAAAATGGAGATAAAGAAAGAATGTCAGAGAGGAGGGAGAGACAGACAGAGAAGAAAGAGCAAAATAGAGAAAAAAGAGAATGAGTGAGGAGGAAGAAAAGAGAGAGAGAGCATGGAGAGAGAGGAGAAGAAATATAAGTGAGCAAGGAAAGAGAATGAAGTGTGAGCGAGGAGAAAGAAAAGAGAGAAAGAGACAGAGAGTGGGGACAAGGTAGAAAGAGAGATAGCATGGAGAGTGAGAGAGAGAGAGAAGGGAGGGGGAGGAGAGGTGAGGAAGCGAGAAAGGGGGAGAGCAAGGAGGGAAAGGCAGAATGCAAGAGGAGAGGAAGAGAAAGACGAGAGAGTGAAATAAATGAGAGAGAGCAAGAGAGAGAGAGAGAGATGATGAGGTCAAAACATTTCACACACAACAGCTCCAGATGGACGTCTCACAGGGAGGTGACTGGATGGAAATGAGGGCCAACACTTCATATTTATCATGCATTTAATTCAACTTTGTGTGAAAAAACAAAAACAGAATCAACAGGGTCCTTTGGTTTTAAATCAGTATATTCATAATAAAACGAAATATGTCGAGGGATCTGTTTGGTCACCTGAACAAGCGTGAACACAAACACGGCAGCCTTGAATATAATCAAACCAGATCACAGTTCACTTCTGCTCCATTCTCCTTCTCGCCCTGTGCGGCTTCGCTATGTCTTACGTACTTCGACCTCCTTCTCCGTCGCCTCCTCTTCTCACAACACCGAAATATGAATCCAAATAATCCACTTGATAACTGTATAAATAGCTGTGAATGTTTTATTAGTAACACATGAGTACTCTGTTGCTTGCTTTGTTTTTGCGTGTGTTTGGTGTGGATGAATCTGTCAGGTGTCAGAGGGAACAGGTTGTGAAAGCGGGGTTTTGAAGACTTCCTTGCAGAGTCTGTGTTGCCACTTACACAGCTGTTTGATTAACCAGCCAATCGGTGCACTGGAAAACCCAAAAGTATGGAGAATGGCTTCTTTTTGGACAAAAGCAAAGAGTTACAGTAAAAGAAGAGTTACAGCAACTGCAGTATGAAGACTGGACTGTGGGAGGAAATAGAAGTTGTGCTTAATCTGTCGGGTAATTCTGCTTTAATGCTGCTACTTAACTCTGCTTTTGTAGACCAGGGTTTGACAACTAAACACACGCAACTTACATGCTGATCCCCCTGTGCAGGTCCACTCTGCCACAGTCCTCCTCCGAAAGTTGCTGCAGACCCCTCGCCCACTGCCGCTGCTCCAGTCCAATTTGCTGGGCTGGGTCGCTCTGAGGAACTCACGAAGAGCACGCTTCAGAAACACCAGTTTGTGAAATAAAAGTCCTCATGAAGATTAAATAACTACAGAATCAGGAGCACAGACGACTCCTGTGTTTCATGAGATCACTCTTTAGCTCGGATCACAACAGTTTTCATGTTTTTGCTCTTCTGCAGAGGGTAAAAGGCTTTAAACTGTTATGAGAGTGAATTCAATAAAGTGTATCTGTTGTGTCACTGACATATAATGAACAATCTGCTGTGTCCAAATTCCAAAGAAACATTATGTAAAACTATGAAGTTTTCGTAATCTGATAAAATAAAGTTAATCCAGTTTCTTATCTAGGTTTGGTGTGTGCTGCTCCGTGGAGCTTGACCTGCCAAACTCAGGCGGAAACGAAAGCCTTGATCCATATTTTGGTCTTACAGTGGCAAAGAGACAGAACTGAGCCGGACCCTTGCACAGGATGTGGAGCGGTCCTCATTGACAACAGCTCTGCACAACTACCCCGACGATCGAAATGGAGCAGATCAGCGAGTTATGTTTCATAATCTCCATCAAACATTACATCACGCACAAGCATCCTTTTTGTGAATGTTCTTTCATATTTGTGTGCCCCAAAGAAACTTGAA
Organism: Mugilogobius chulae; assembly: GCA_038363315.1. Taxonomy (NCBI): domain Eukaryota; kingdom Metazoa; phylum Chordata; class Actinopteri; order Gobiiformes; family Gobiidae; genus Mugilogobius; species Mugilogobius chulae. The sequence goes on along the minus strand of CM076401.1, from coordinate 22,727,054 downwards.
CAGATGCTACATCGCTCCAACAACCGACGTGTTTTGTTAGAGTGAAAAACCCTTTAGATTTGCTGGGCACTAATATGGTAACTTAGAGAGTTATTAAGTTTCAAATTCCTATATCAGACCAGTGGTTGCTTATTTGTCATTACCTTTACATGTTTCGACTGCCTGTCATCTTCAGAAGCGTCACTTGGTGTTACTGTGACGTGTCTTGTCGGCTGATTTACACAATCTTTGGCGCCATTTTCCTTCCGGTAGAGGAAGGACAACAGCGCCCTCTGCAGTCCGACTTCTTAAGAACAGTATCCCAAGTATGAGAAAGTAGAAAAGCCCCCTCATCTCTGTTTAGTGTAGCTGGGGCACGCTTACGGATTTCTATTGCCTCTTTTATCCAGCGTTGGTCCCTCTGGCCCCATCCCAGTCCATAACATGCTTTTCTCTTTTGCAGTGGTCAGATATTACAGATCTGAGTTGTTCTTGTTCAGCTCTCCGTTTTATTGCTTGAGTGTGTGTGCCAATTGTTTCCAAAGACTGTGTAAATCAGCCGGCAAGACATTAACCCAATCACTGGTGTCTAACGAATGGTTTTCAGAACTCTATAATAAAAAGTTAAATTTGCAAATATTATATGGTCCCTCTTTAAAAAAATGTATCTTGCCCTCAAGCCAGAGCTCCGTTCTTCTTGATATTTTCCATTCAAAGTTTCTATGTTGACCTTGTTTTTGCTCTGAAGTCGTCTTGTGTTCTGTTCTTTTTGCTTGTGGCCCGCTCACAGATGTTGTGTGGATGTTCTCTGTCAGCGCTGCTCCTCCTTTTGTATGTTTCGACAGTCAGGTCCATAAAACCAGCCGATTTCCTCTGGTCAAACTCGTGTTTACCACAATCTCCAACACGTTTTGCTCCGCAGAACATAAATCTTCAGAGGCTCCGTTTCCCGAGGCTCTGGTCTGACGTGGAAAACTGACTCGTCTTAAACCATCGACAGACAAGAAATTGCGATTTTTCTTTTCTTTTTCCACATAAAAGCTCGAATCCATCAGGCGGGAGGCAGGACGTTAACATCTGCCGGAGCTGGACAGAGATGTGAGGAGAAAGCAGACGGATGGAGAGATCTCTGTGGCTGTTGAATGTGCGTGAGTAAAATGGATAGCATATGTATTGTCTCAGAAGAAGAAGAAGAAGACTATTAACTGTTATTACTACATTTGAAAGACAAAAACTGTGCTAATGGGGCTAAAACCAACATTTTTTCCTGTTCTCCCTCTTCCTCTCTTTCCTTCTCTGTCTTTTCTTTCTCTTCTCTTTTTCTCACTCTTGTCCTCCCTCTTTTCCCTCTCTCCAACCACACCTTCTCTTTCTGTTCTCACTTTCTCTCTCTCTCTTCTCCTATGTCACCCTCTTTTCTTTTCTCTCTCTTCCTCTTTTACTTTCTCCTTATTTCCATCTCTCTTCATTGTCTTTCTCTTCTCATCACTCTTTCTTTATGTACCCTCTTTTTCTCCCCTTCTATTTCTACCTCGACTCATGGTGTCTTTCTCTCTCTCTCTCTGCATCCCCCAACTCCTCTCTTTCATTCTTTCTCTCTTCTCCCCTTTTCTCACTGTATTTTCTCCCCTTCTTGCACTAACTCTCTTCTTCTATTCTCTCATTGTCTCTCTCTCCTCCCTTCTTTCACTGTCTCTCTCTTCTCACCCTCTCTCACTGTCTCTTCTTATACAGTCACATTGTCTCTCCTCTCCTCTTCTCTCACTGTCTCTCTCTCTTCTCTCCCATTCTCTCACTCTATCTTCTCTTCGCTCATCTCTCTCTTCTCCCTGTCTCTCACTTTATCTTCTTTCCTTTGCTCACTGTCTCTCTCTTCTCCCCTCCTATCAGTCTCTCTTCTCTTTCCTTCTCTCACTCTTTCTCTCTTCTGCCTTCTCTCACTCTCTCTTCCCCCCTTTTCTTACTGTCTCTCTCTTCTCCCCTTCTCTCACTCTCTTCTCTCTTCTTCCCTTCTCTCACTCTTTCTCTCTTCCCCCACCTCTCACTCTTTCTCTCTTCCCCCACCTCTCACTCTTTCTCTCTTCCCCACCTCTCACTCTTTCTCTCTTCCCCACTTTTCCCACTGTCTCTCTCTTCTCGCACTTCTTTCACTATCTCTTCTCCCATTCTCTCACTCTCTCTTCTCTCCTCTTCTCCCTCTCTCTCACTCTCTTCTCCCTACTGTCACTGTCTCTCTCTTCTCCTTTTCTCTCACTCTATCTTCTCTCCTTTGCTCACTCACTCACTCTCTCTTACTCTTTCTTCGCTTCTTCCCTTCTCTCACTGGCTCTCTCACTCTCTTTTTCCCTTCTCTCACTCTCTCTTGTCTCCTTCGCTCACTGTATCTCTCTTCTCTCCCTGTCTCTCTTTTCTCCCCTTCTTTCACTCTCTCTTCTCCCCTTTGCTCACTGTCTCTCTCTTTTCCCCTTCTCTCAATGTATCTCTCTTCTCCCCCTTTCACACTTTCTCTCTTTTTCTCCCTTCTCTCACTGGCTCTCCTCCCCACCTCGCTCTTCTCCTCTTCCCTCAATGTCTCTCTTCTCTTCTTCTCTCACTGTCTGTTTCTCCTCCCCTTCTCTCATTGTCTTTCTCTTCTCCCTTTCTCTCACTGTCTTTTCTCCCCTTCTTTCACTCTCTCTCTCTTCTCCCCTTCTCTCACGCTCTCTCTCTTCTCTCTTCTCTCCTCTGCTCACTGTCTCTCTCTCCTCCCCTTCTATCACTCTCTCTTCTCTTCTTCCCTTCTCTCACTCTTTCTCTCTTCCCCCTTTTCTCACTGTCTCTCTCTTCTTGCCCTTCTTTAACTATCTCTCTCTTCTCCCCTTCTCTCACTCTCTCGTTTCTCCCCTTCTATCACTCTCTTCTCTTCTTCCCTTCTCTCACTTTCTCTCTTCCCCCATTTTCTCACTATCTCTCTCTTCTCCCATTCTTTCACTCTATTTTTTCCCCTTCCCTCAGTCTTTTCTGCCCTTCTCTCACTCAATCTCTCTTCTCCTATTCTCTCACTCTCTTTCTCTTCTCCCCCTCTCTCTTCTCACTACTGTCACTGTCTCTCTCTTTTCCTCTTCTCTCACTCTTATCTTCTCTCCTTTGCTCACTCTCTCTCTCTCCCCTTCTCTCACTATTTCTTCTCTTCTCCCCTTCACTCACTGTCTCTTTCTTCCCCTTTTGTCACTGTCTCACTTCTCCCCTTCTCTCTTAGTCTCTCTCTCCTACTCTTCTCTCACTTCTCCCCTTCTCTCACCGTCTATTTCTTCTCCCCTTCTCTCTTTCTCTTCTCCCCTTCTCTCACTCTCTCTCTTCTCACTCTATCTTCTCTCCTTTGCTCACTCACTCACTCTCTCTTCCCTTCTCTCACTCTTTCTTCGCTTCTTCCCTTCTCTCATCGGCTCTCTCTTCTCCTCTTCTCTCACTATCTCTCTCTTCTCTCACTCTCTCTTTTCCCCTTCTCTCACTCTCTCTTGTCTCCTTCGCTCACTGTATCTCTCTTCTCTCCCTGTCTCTCTTTTCTCCCCTTCTCTTTTTGTCTCTCTCTTCTCTTTTCACCCCCTCTCTTTCTCCCTTCTCTCATTCACTCTATCTTCTCCCCTTCTCTCACTGTCTCTTTCTCATCCCCTTCTTACACTCTCTCTTCTCCCCTTTGCTCACTGTCTCTCTCTTTTCTCCTTCTCTCAATGTATCTCTCTTCTCCCCCTTTCTCACTTTCTCTCTTTTTCTCCCTTCTCTCACAGGCTCTCTGCTCCCCACCTCGCTCTTCTCCTCTTCAATGTCTCTCTTCTTCTCTCACTCTCTCTTCTCTCCTTTGCTCACTGTCTCTCTCTTCTCCCCTTCTCTCACGCTCTCTCTTCTCTCACTCTATCTTCTCTCCTTTGCTCACTGTCTCTCTCTTCTCCCCTTCTCTTACGCTCTCTCTTCTCTCACTCTCTTCTCTCCTTTGCTCACTGTCTCTCTCTTCTCCCCTTCTCTTTTCTCTCACTCTATCTTCTCTCCTTTGCTCACTGTCTCTCTCTTCTCCCCTTCAATCACTCTCTCTTCTCTTCTTCCCTTCTCTCACTCTCTTCCCCCTTTTCTCACTGTCTCTCTCTTCTCCCCCTCTTCCACTGTCTCCCCTTCTCAATTTCAATTTTTTCAATTTCAAAAGGCTTTATTGGCACGATTGCACAACAACATTGCCAAAGCAAAAATAACAATAAAAACAGTAATAACAACAATATAAACAGCAATCAATATTCTAAATAACAATATATACATATATATACATACACACACAGGTCAGGTGGTTGTATCAGATGTGTGGTTGTTGTGGTTGTCCCTCAGGTTGTGGCACAGTCGGACATATTTAGCTGCTGCTAAGCTGCTGACTCTGTTCTCTCCAAGAATGTGTTGCATTTTGGTTTGTTCAGGTAGAGAATCAAAGCCAGGGACCTGCTGGTTCATTTTGGAGAAGAACTGGCCTCTGATGTTGTCATATTTGCTGCAGTGAATGAGGAAGTGTGTCTCTGTCTCCACTTGTCTGAGTGGACATAGTTGACACAGTCTGTTCTCTGTGGGCAGCCAGGTCTGTCTGTGTCTGCCCGTCTCTATGGCCAAGCTGTGGTCACTGAGTCTGTACATGGCCAAAGTCTTTCTTAGTTTCTCATCAGTCACGGTGCTTAAATATTGTGCCACCGTGTACTGTCTGTTTAGAGCCAAATAACATTGAAGTTTGCTTTGAGTTTTAGTTTTAGATGTCCAATAGTTAATGTAGTGTTGTTTTTCTAGTTCTATAATTGTCTGTGTGCTGAGTGTGTGCGTATCCTGAGCTTGTCTTGTGCTGTTAGAGGAGCTGAGCTTCAGGACCAGCTGGCTTAGGGGCTTTTCTCCATGTTCTCCTCTTGGCATTGAAGGGCTTTGTAGTGATAGGAGTTGGGGTCACTTGTTTTAAGGTGTTTATAAAATTTGATGGCTCTTTTTTTAATTCTAATTAACAGGGGGAATTGGCCTAGCTCCGCTCGGCAGCCGTTATTGGGGGTATTTCTGTGCACTCTGAGGATGCTCTTGCAAATCTCTGTGTGCAGGGTTTCTATTGGGTGTTTGTCCCATTTTCAAAGTCTTGATTTGCAAGAGGACCCCACACTTCACTACCATACAGAATTATTGGTTCAATTATAGATTGGAATATTCTTAGCCAGATTCTAATGGGTATATTAATGTTTGAGGATTTTTGATTGCATAGAAAGCCCTTCTTCCCTTCTCTCTGAGATCATCCACAGCCCGGTTAAAGTTTCCTGTAGGTGTGATGTGTAGTCCTAAGTATGTGTAGTCCTGTGTGTGCTCCACCTCGTGAGGGCCCAGGAAAAACTTGGTTTGGTTTCCTAGACCCCTGGGTCGTTTTTGGAAAATCATCACCTTGGTTTTGTCCAGATTAACTGTCAGGGCCCAGGTCTGACAGAAGGTTAGCAGATGATCCAGTTGCTGTTGTAGTGCTTCTTTTGAAGGAGCCAGCAATATAAGATCATCTGCAAACAGTAGGCATTTAATCTGTGTGTCAGACAGAGTGACACCAGGGATATCAGATCGCTCCAGTGATTTTGCCAATTCATCTATATAAATGTTAAAGAGGGTGGGGCTGAGACTGCAGCCCTGTTTCACTCCTCTACTCTGGGGGAAGAAGTCTGTTTCCATGTTGTTCACTTTCACAGCACACTTCATGTGTGTGTACATGGTTTTAATGATGTCGTAGACTTTCCCTCCTATTCCTTTTTCTAATAATTTTAGGAACAGACCATCATGCCAAATTGAATCGAATGCTTTTTTGAAATCTACAAAACAAGTAAAGATTTTGCTGTTGTTTCCGTTGACGTGTTGATTTATGAGGGTATGGAGAGTGTAGATATGGTCTGTTGTTCTCTGTTTGGGTGTGAATCCGATCTGACTTTTACTCAAGATGTCATGTTCTCTGAGGAAGTCTTGCAGTCGAGTATTTAAGATGCTGCAGAGCACCTTTCCCAGATTACTACTGACACATATGCCTCTGTAATTATTTGGGTCGAATTTATTTCCATTTTTAAAGATTGGGGAGATGATTCCTTCGCTCCAGGAGTCTGGGAAACGTCCAACGTTCAGAATAAGGTTGTCTTCTCTCACTCTCTCTCTTCTCCCCTTCTCTCACTCTATCTTCTCTCCTTGCTCACTCTCTCTTTTCCCCTTCTCTCACTCTTTCTCTCTTCCCTCTTCTCTCACTCTCTTTTCCCCCCTTTTCTCACTGTCTCTCTCTTCTCGCCCTTCCTTCACTGTCTCTCTCTTCTCCCTTTCTTTCACTGTATCTTCTCCCTTCTCTCACTCTCTCTGCTCCCCTTCTCTTACTATCTCTCTTCCCCCCTCTCTTCTTCTTTACTGTCACTCTCTTTCTCTTCTCCCCTTCTCTCACTGTCTCTCTCTCCTCATTCTCTTACTCATCTCCCTTTCTCTCTCTCTCTCTCTCTCTTCCCCTTCTCTCTCTCTCCGCTGCAGTGATGATCTTTGAAGTCACATCCAGTATTACACTTCTGCAGTCTATCGAAGCACAGCTGACATTTAAACATGACGCGTGCAGATTCATTTAGACCAATGGGATTTTCCCTCATTTGAAAAGCTCCCAAAGCCAATATTTTACCTCACATCTGTCTATTAATATCACAAAATTACAGTATATGTTAAAGTAGAGTTACGGGACAATATAAAGCTTTAAATAGCAGCATTATTATTATATTTTTATGAGCACAAACATGATTAATCTGAAGTAAATCTTGCTCTCTTCTGTAGTACAACATACATCTGCTGCTGCTGCCTCCAGGTACAGTTTATGTGATACATGAGACGAACCCGACCAACCAGTCTTCAAAGTGTGTACCACTCTGCACCTGCGAAAGGGAGAGAGAGAGGGAGGGGGATGGAGAGAGGGAGGAAGAGAGAGAGAAGGAGAGGGAGGGAGAGAAAAGAGAGATCGAAAGAGAGGGGGAGAGAGAACAGAGAGAGAGAGGGGGAGGGAGACAATTAAGAGAGAGAGAGAGAAAAGAGAGAGAGGGAGAGAAAAAGAGAGAGGGGGACAGAGGGAGAGAAAGAGAGGGGAAGAGATAACAGGAGGAGAGAGAGAGAGGGTGGAGAAGGAGAGGGAGAGGCAGTTAGAGAAAGAGAAGGAGGGAGAGAGAGAGGCAGAGAAAGTCGGGGAAGAGAGAAAGTGGAAAGACAAAGAGTGAGAGAAAAGAGAGAAAGTGAGAGAGAGAAGGAGGGAGAGGGGGCAGAGAGGGAGAGAAAAGAGAGAGAGGCTGAGGGGCAGAAAGAAAGAGCTAGGAGAGAGACAGAGAGAAGAGAGAGAAAAGAGCAAGGGATAGAAGGTGGCAGAGAGAAAAAGAGAAATAAAAAAGAAAAAGAGATAGAGATGGTTTAGAGAGGGAGGAAGAGAGAGAGGGAGAGAAGTGAGGGAGGGAGAGAAATGAAGGGAGAGAGATAGAGAGGGGGAGGGAGAGAAAAAGTGGGGAAAAGAGAAAGAGCGGAAAGACAGAGAGAGAGAGGAAAGGGAGAGGAAGTGAGAGAGAGATGGAGGAGAGGGGGCAGAGAGGGAGAGAAAAGAGAGAGAGGGTGGGGGCAGAAAGAGATATGAGAGAGAGAAGAGAGCAAGGGAGAGAAGGGGCAGAGAGGAAGAGAGAGAGAAAGAAGAGGTAGAGAGGGGGAAGAGAGAGAGAGGGGAGAGAGATGGAGGGAGCGAGGAGAGAGAGAGAAAAGAGCAAGGGAGAGAACTGGACAGAGAGAAAGGAAAGAAAGAGAGAAAAGAGAGAGGAAGAGAAAGTGAGAGAGATAGAAGGAGTGAGAGAGAGAAGAGAGGGAAGAGAGAAAGGGAGGGAGAATGGGGAGAAAGAGAGAAAAGAGAGGGAGAGGAAGTGAGAGAGATAGAAGGAGTGAGAGGGGGGCAAAGAGGGAGAGAGAGAGAGAGAGAAAAGAGAGAGAGGGGGCAGAAATAGATAGGAGAGAGACAGAGAGAGAGAGAAGAGAGAGAAAAGAGCAAGAGAGAAAGCTGTAGAGAGAGGACAGAGGGAGAAGAGAGAGAGAAGAAAGAGGACAAAAGAAAGAGAGAGAGGGACAGAGAACAGTGAGAGAAGGGGGTGGGGGTAGAGAGAGAAAGAAGTAGAAAGAGGGGGGTAGAGAGAGAAGTTAGAGAGAGAGAGAGATGTAGAGGGAGAGGGGGGGGGGGGGGGGGGGGGTAGAGAGAGAGAGAAAGCGAGGGGGAGAGAGAGGGCGTCCAGGAGGAGCACTGGGACGGTCAAGTGTAATGAAAAATTCCTACTTCAGACACACCAAGGTCAACTGTGTTACAACAACATGTCCATTTGGTCCTCGCGTTTGGCTTCTGCTTAAATCACAAAGTACAAACACCAGGAGCAGGCCCAGGTAGATCCTCTCAAGTCTGTTCATTTCTTTTTTTTTAACCACTTAAACCCATTTGTGGCAATCATCCTGAAATAAAAGCCAATCAAATGCGTGAAAACCTCTGGATGTGCTGCTGGTCATTGTCAGTTGTCTCTTCTGTAAGTGCAGCACATGAATCAAAATTGACCCTGAAATATTTAGATCTTGCCCAACCAAAATAACTTGTGAAACTTAAGGATGTGTTTAATATTTAGTCAGTTTTTATGCAGCAGTGGACTGGAGGAATGCACATAGTGGTTTTCTAATAAACCTAAAATGTTCAAACATGGTCTCTGTCTGGCCTCAGTGTTACATTCATCACATTCTCTTATTGTATTTCAGTGTGGTCTCATAACTAGGAAAAGCATCAGACCACAGCATTGGCAAACTCTTTCCCTTCAGCTCTTCCCTTCCTTCTATTCTCCTCGTAGTCGTCTGTGTTACTGCACTAAAACATCTAATGGTCTTCACACTGTGTGTGTTGAATTGATAAAAGAGATAAATGATTGGATGGATAGATAAATGAGAGATAGATGGAGGCCATACCTATCTGATCTGATGCTAATTGTGAGAAATCTCAGAAGCTGAGCAGAACATACCTGGTCAGTACATAAAACATGCATGTTAGAGTAATAACGTCCAGCTACAGTAGTCCTGACAAAGACTAGCCACAACACCTGGAGATGGGTCCCTGAGCGCTGCACTGTGGTGCTCACTGCTCCTGAGGAAGGTTCCCCAGACACATTTGAGGATGGGTCAAATGCAGAAGACAAATTTCCCTACCTAAACCTTGAAGGTGGGGTAGCTGATTTTCAGTCTGCAAACATGATTTTGTTTTAAATCTGACAACTTCCTCTCCTAAATCCTTCGACACATATTAATGTCGACCTGTATTCATTTTGGTTGCATTTATGACTTATAAACTTTATTTTACAAACAACAAAGTGAAACTGGATAGGACCACCCCAGCTCAGCCAATCAGAGCGCTGCATTCGGCTTGATGTCTATAAGTTCAGGAAGGCATGGCCAGAGTAAGGATTTTTGTACGAGACCATTCTCTCTTTATGTCTGTACATCTCTGCGACTATTTGTCAGGAGCATCATGGTGAGGTTCACATGTTGCACGAGCGAATTTGCGCAAAAAAAAATTATCGCCTTTAAAATATAAATAAAAACGCGATAAAAGTGACAGCCCTAGTTTTAAAGTTTACTAATGGCAGTGAGAGATGAATGGATGTAGAGGTACAAACGTAAGCTAACAAGGAGGTACAGCAGGGCTTTGAGGAACCCCCCAAACAACAACAGCAAAAAAACATACAAATCTTCAGCAAGCTAACTGATGAGCTAGTGCAAGTTGGCATTTATCATACAGCTAGACAACATCAATGTAAAATTTAAAAAAAACGGACACAGGACTATAAGAATATCAAGGACCACAACAGCCGGAGTGAGGCAAGCTAAATAAACAGTGAATGGCTTCCCATCATCGGTTATAATTTGGCGCTATCCATCTTACGCTGGCAATGTAAGTGACTGATGTCACCGAATGTCCCTGGATCCTCGTTTGAATGATAGGAGGTACTTTTTCTAGAGTAGAATTGGCCCAGTGAAAGAAGAGGTGTGGAAATGTTGCTGATGCCTGGTTCATGGCACTTTCATGTGCGAAAACACCTATTGTGATGTCCACATGAACTACAGAAACCTAATGTGTGAGGCTGGCTATAATAGTGGCTTTTCACTACGAGTGTGAAGTGAATAAATAAAGCTAAATGATAAGCTTCTCTGAGTGTCATGAAAACTACTAGACCTATTTCATTATTCTGAGTAGTTCCTGCTCAACACAATCTAATGTTATAATCCAATGCCTGGATGTCTCAAAACCATAAAATGTGGTTTCTGCACCACTTCTTCTTCTTCACCTCCTCTGCTCTATCTTTCCTTCTTTCTTCTGTCTGTCTCACCTTTCCACTGAACGCTTGGACCACACGGATCAATATTTGTCCTGTAACTGCAGCAGCAGAGACTTACTCGCGTTATCGCTTAGAAAAATAACGTTTTACAGACGACTGAAGACATCGATGGGCTTTAGGAGACTTTTAAAAGCTTCCCGAGCCTGGTTTGGGGGTTTCATATGTTGTGTTTCTGCCCAGTTGTTTAAACACTGCTGACTCTGGACGTCTTTACCGTGAAAATCCCCTCACATTTGCTTGGTATTGTGATTGGATCGCTCTTCCTTTCTCTGCAGCAGGACCACGGCTCATTTGAACAGTTTGGATTGTGGAACTGCTCCCTGGGATCTCGTCTAACGCTTTCTGGGTTTTATTCTTGGCATTAAAACACAGTTGCATATTTGAGAAACAGTATCGAGTGCAGAGAGCAAAGAAGTGTGCCATAACCTTTACACTGTAAAAAGTCACAAGGCCGATAAGTTACATTAACTTAAATCTTTGTGTTGATGTAACTCCACAACGTGAGGTAAATATTGAGAGAGAGAGAGAGAGAGAGAGAGAGAGAGAGAGAGAGAGAGAGAGAGAGAGAGAGAGAGATGGTTTGGAATGAATGCTCAATTTTGCAGGGCCAATACACACTGATGTCACACATAGTCAGTTTGACCTGAAACTTCCTATTTTGCTCAGTTTGCACTAAATTTGCCAAAAAATAATGAAATTATATCAATATCCATGTTTGTAAAAAAAAAAAAAAATTGTCTGGGCTTCAAAAAGTTTGTGTTTTTCCTTTAACAACATTCTGTTCCGTCGACCTAAAGTTACAAGAAAATGATGCGTGTGGACATAAGACTTACCTGAGAATCTTGATCTGTGTGTGACTTTAGGAAACTCAAAACCTTGTTATAATCCTTTTGAATAAGACAACTGCCTGGGTCTTTCGTGTGTGACCGCGTCTATATCCGGTACAGACGAGTGCGAGGTTGTGTCCACTTCGGTCTGGTCTGTGGTTGTGTGGTGTGCACTCTTCAAGGTCCGGGTAAAGCACAGTGCGGCGTCTGGTCTGAACTGTGCCAAAACAATTCCATGCGTTCTTCCTCGTGCCCACGCAAGTTGTTTACCGCTGCCTTTTTTAAGTTGATGGAACTAGCGCCTTTAAACGAGTAAATTTCAGTAGTAGTACAACAGGGCCGCTGCTAGCCATTTTGGTGCCATATGCAAGATTTCAAAAAGGCAATGTATCTATTTATTTAAGAGACAGGGTCTGAAAGTTCCTCTACATTTTTTGTTTTATTTATTTATTTCTTTTTACTGTTTTTTTTTTTTTTTTTTTTTTTACATAATAGGTGCATTTGTTTTTTATCTGGCATGTTTTAGAATAGTAAGTCCATTAATTTCAAATTTTTGCCAGATTGCTTTCCAGTGGGGCCCCAGACCTCTTTGCCCCTCCCTAAACTGCCCTCTGCTCCGCCACTGCTCCCTCTCCTGCGCCACTGAACGCCGCTCAGCGTAAGCTGCATCCTCGCGCTACAGTTAGAGGAAATACAATCGTCTGTAACTTTTGTCAGGACAAATAGACTAGATTCATGGTTTGTGTTTCCCTCTGAAAGAATCTGAACATAAAAGTGAAAAAAACGCCGTATTTCGCCGCGGTTATTTGCGTTTTCAAATCTGCTGCCGTCTTAAGTCAGCTGCTGTTTCTCCTCGTAACTGACCCATATGTGTCCTATTGACGCGAAATAAAGATTGGCTAAGAGCTTATGAGTTGTAGAACATGTTTCCAGAGTCTTTGATTTTGCGCTGTGTGTTAAGAATCATCAAGCACCTGCGTCTAGACCAAACTTGTCTGTCACTCATGAGTTCAGCACGAGGGACAGCACAGCTCGGCTTGGTGCCCCCAGAGCAGGTGATGCCCTACGCGCTCTGCGTGATGTGCGTATTGGCGGCGGCGGCGCTGTAGTACAATCCCTAATAGATAGAGACAGGATTTTGTAATCCGATTAAATTCATTAGGTCTTCTGTTATAGTTATGTGTTGTTTTTTTCTTATGAACCGACCTCTGTTGTATTCATACCTACCGAAAGCAACAAATACCATCGCTGGACCAGGGAGGCTTTCAAAATCCGAAAACGTGCCCACCAGACTGTAAATCAGGACGAGGGGGCGTACCAACTCTATCACACCAGGGACACAGTTCTGAAGAGGTCGAACTGCATATGATGCCATTGTCCTGCTGTCCGAAGTAGGAAAATGTTGCTAAACATGTATAAACCAGCTGACCAGACACGTCACAGGAACACAAGGTGACACTTCTGAAGAAGGCTACAGTGTGCAACCGAAACTGTCAAGGTATGAATACAACAGAGGTCTGTTCATAAGAAAAAACAACACATACGAGACAGGACTTAACAACCTAAGGAAAATGAATACTGTCTTTAGAAAAATAATAAGCTGTGGAAGTAGCAACACAGTTACACTTAGTCTTTACTTTGAGCTCTCCCTGGGCCACAGCTATAGACTGTATGGTTATTGGCAACAAATGATTATTATGAGCAGCTGACTTGTAAAAGCTCTTACTACAAAACTACACATCAGAGTCAGTGAGGAGAAATACACTCATTAAAGCCTGAAGATGCAAACATGGCACAGCTAGCTAAAAGAGAATGTTGTATTAAGAGTTTGGAATTAATCACATTATATTTATCTGGGCTAATAGTGCAAACTCAACCTGAAAAGAGCTAGACGTTGTGAGAAAAATTAAAAAGAGGGATCCTCCAAATCTTTTTAAAGCATTGGTAATTTCTTCAACCCTTTGCCTGTTTATTGACAGTCTTCTTCTGCTGCATTTTTGACGAGTGACTGTTTTATTGTTTGATGATTCTAACATTGCTTCTTTGTTAAATCAATCTTGTGAAGTTGTTGTAATTTTAGGATCTACAAAATAAACTAAATTGAATCTGTGTCGTCCTCCCACACCTCCACCAGCGTGTCTGTGCGTTTGGACCGAGCTGGTGCTGGATCCTGCTCCGATGCTGTTTTTGGCTCGTGCTCGTGGTGTGAATGACTCTGATCCAGCAGCTCATAAAATCAAACGCGTAAATACACTCAGAGGACATTAAAAACACCTAAAGCGTTTTACTGCTGTGTGCTCGCGCTCGCTGAAGAGGAAAAGTAATGACACAGGAAACACGTGTCTGGAAGTGTGAAATTAGTTTTGCTCTCGGGGTTTGAAAAGACAATAACGGATAATGTCATGAGTAATGCAATTTTGTACTCTGTTTTAAATCACAGACTTGTTCAATTATAAAGTGCCTGTGACAAGTTGAACTAGTCTTTTCACCAAAATAAAGTGAAGACGCTTTTACAGAACAATTTGCAAATCTCATTACGATTTAACCATCTTTTAGGATTAAAACTGTACTTCCTAAAAGATGACATCATGCTAGGAAGTTGCGTGTAATAAAATGAGCCAAAACTTCTTCAATGTACATTACTTGTGAAAAAAATGCACTCATATTATTACATTTAAGTTTAAAAGTCAAAAAAAAAAAAAAAAAAGAAATCCCAGTGCGATGTCATTGGTTTAGAACTTTACTGCTTTACTTCCTCTTATTTATTCTTCACAAAATTGTTCTTAATACATACAAAACTATAATGTATATATTATACTGTATATAACAGGCAATAATACAACTTGTCACAAGCACTTTAAGCAAAACTTTTTTTAAAATCTTTTTTTCAATTTGTTCTCTCAACAGGCTCAAAAGACTAAATGCAATACAACTGTTTAATCTGCTCTTAAAAAGTAGAATTATTTAATTCATCCACAGGGTTCAGAGGATGCGCTTACTATCCACCTGCACCATCCTGCGTTACCCCTGTCATACACTGAGTGAGAGTTCGGTGCAGGTCTGGACTCGCGAGTCTCCTTTAAACTTTAAAAAGTGCTTAAAACCAATGTTCCCTTGTACATCTTGCACATCTAAGAGTCGCACAAGTGTGTGGAAAGAATCTGTAGAGAGTTTTATCCATGGAAGTTGCAGTGGTCTGATACGACTTTCAAGCCATAATACAAGCAGTGGGAATCCACGCGGCTTTGAGCAAATACGAAGCGCGGTGGACTAGAGCTGGTGTACAAGGGACTCACAAGAAACTCGAACTGAACTTGCTTCGCAGTTTGTGTATGAGAGGTGTTCCCTCAGAGAAACCAGCTCACAAATACTGACGTTTGAAAAGTGATGGGAGCAGCTCATAGTTCGCACTCAAAAAGCACAGTTAAATTTTCTTATCAATCGACTTCTTTCTATCAATCATTATGTTATAAACTTTGGCTTTCCAACTTCTCTGGTTTACCTCACCAACAAAAGCCTACTACACAGAGTTTGGCTTGATATGACACACAATCAAAAATTCAGGGTTTAGAACCACTTTTTGCCAGATCGTATCATCGCAGGGTTTGTGCAATGAATGAAAAAGTCTGCACAAAGTGGGTTTGTCAAATTTAAAACGGCCATCACAAAGCAGTGAATACAAACTCTGAACGACCAACCACAGCCTCACTGAAACTCATCTCTACACCACCTCATGTTATTACCGTAACATGAGCATGTTTCTAGCCTTTTATGCATGTCTGTCAAATAGAGACGCTTCTTTTAATGTAGACACAGTTTTTTTGTGAGATCGGTTGGACTGACTGTTGTAAAAGGAATTAATTTCAATTTGTAGAGAGGCACATCGGGTAAACCAAACTTTGCAGAAAGTTTTAGTACCGAAGACCAAGCTATACCAATGCACAATGTAGCTGCAAAAAGTTCACTTATTGCCTAGTTCTGCTTTGACTTAATCTGTAAGTTTGTGTATTAGGTCTACTGTGTTTACATGGAAAAGTATCTCGAGAACAGGGCAAACGTAATAATCTTGCTTCACAGCCTCAAACAAACCAGATCTCAGACTAGTTAGATATTTACTCTTCAATATTTGCTCCGTGACAATCAAAGTAAAACCACAGCACAGAAAACAACATATTGACTCAAAGTGTTTCATATCCGCTGCGTTTTTATTAAATTCTGCTGCGTCGAATAAAAGAATGTTTGAACGCGTAGCAACAGTTCGATACAAGAGCTAAGTGTTGTCTCTGATGGAAGTATTTCATCAAAACTGCATCGCTTCAGACAAAATATACAAGAGAAGAGTCCGCAGTAGAGGCTAATTTGTTCATTAAAAAGGTTTACGTTTCAGAATTAGCATCAGCGCTTCTCCTGCTCCTGGATTTGTGTGAAAAGTCAGGGGTCGCTTTACACAGACTAGATCCAGTTACATGAACCACACACAGCTCTGACATGAGCGACAGTAATGTTCTGTATGAAGAAGTGTATCATAGAAAGTCATATGAGCATTAGGACAAGGACTAGTATCTGTAAATCAGGAGTGTGGTGTTAGCGTGCTAGTTGTTGTGAGATTTGCTGTGATGGCAAAGCTCAATGGGTTTCTGAAAAGTGTAAACTTATAACTCATCATGGTGGATAAATACAAAGCTCAGAATGCATTAGATAAATGAATAAATCTGTATAAAAAATCAGGCAGATTAACAAAGAACTGTTTTGTTTTTGCTCACGTGAATTAATTTTGACATGAATGTTTTTGATAAAGACCAAGTTTCTCTCAAATATTGTTCTCGAATCCGGGAAACAAATGCTAAGAAAACATAAAACACTACATGAGTATTAATTCAATTCAGTTTATTTGTAAAGCCCAAAATCACAACAGCAGTTATCTCAACAAGGTTGTTGATTTAGCAAACTAAATGGACAGAAAATCAAAGAAACATTTGATCAAAACCAACAGAAGCAATGGAAAATCAAAAACTGTCATTGTTCAGAAATACAGAGGCAGATTGTCCAACAACAAACAGGCAAATGTCTCAGAGCATCTCTCGTCCCAGCCTGTTCTCATGGATAAGCATGTCATACCACACTATTGTAAACAGCGTGTCATATGAACACAACTTCTATTTTGTGCGTGTGTATTTACACATTTCTGTCCAGTTCATTTCAATGGTGAATGTTAAGACGTGTTATTACTCATGAAAACTAACATAATCCTAATCCTAACCTTAACCAACTCCAAGCCTAAGAGCTAAACTTACCCATTTTTGTAACTTCAGACTTAAATTTATGGTTAATTCCTTGAAAAACCTCGTGTCTCTGGCGTGTCAACCACGGAGGCGTGTATTGCAGACCATGCCCAGAACGAATTTCAGCGTGCTATGCATTCCATGAGAACACGTTGGGTCTGAGCAGGTGTCCATGTCTGTGTTGTCTTGTCTTTTCTTGTCTGTGTATGTATTTTGTGATTTTTTGTTGTAGCTGCCGGCCCCTCAGCCCAAGACAAATTTCCCTAACGGGACAATAAAGTACTTGATTATTGAATGAACAACAAACAGGCAAATGTCTCAGAGCATGCCCTGTCCTTAGACCCTCCTTCTGGCAAGAAAAAAAAAAAAAAAAAAAAACAAAAACAAAACACAGCAGTGTGAAAAGCTCAGGCCGTGCAGTTCCCGATTAATTCTGTATTCTTTCCATTGATTGAATTTTCTCTGTTGACACCCAACACAACTTTTCCCCAAAACATGATTTTGTTACTACTAGGAACAAAGGCAATGACAGCAGCAGCACCACAAGCTCATGAGAATGCCTCTGTGAGACCACTCCAAAGTGGAGCCTTAACCTGAGCCCAACATTAGACAACAATAGGCCACAACAAAAGGACAAGGAAAGTTCAGATTTAGTAAACTTGTCCTAACCTGGTGCATGAACCAGTTTCATTTCACTTTGAGGAAACGCCATTGGAGTTTGTTTACTCCATGATACGCAGGACTTTCTTGCTTTTGGTTGTTTTGTATTCCAGATCCAGAGTGTTAACATGTTTGTTAGTGATAGTTAGCGTTTCTATATGATAAACTTACAAATTAAAAGGAACAACATCAAAATGTTCAAGTTTTTTTTGACACAAGGTCAAAGAAGGAGAACATACAGTTTGCTGTCTCAACTCGGCTCAAGCCAAATCATTGTTTTGCTTCTTTTCGCTGATTAGCTGCTAGATCAGCTATCGAAAAACTATAAATCTGCCAGAGTGAATTGAACTTGAACTGGCAAAACCCTGGCTACGACTGTAAGCTGACTGCAGGAACGCTTAACAATTTCATTTTTCTGTGAGTTGTTTCCAAAGGCTTTTCATTGAATTTGTAATGTCCAGTCCAACCACCAATTACAGTCACAAAACAATCAATAAGAAGAATAAACGTCTAGCTTTTGAAAAATCAGGCTTTCAACCACATCTTTCCATAACACTTCCCTTCTTTAACCGCTCCAAAGTCAAACAGAACATTGATTGAGCCCCACATTTTCCTATTGACTGTAGCATGCAAGGTGTTGACGGTAATGACAAGGCTGGACGCGATTAGCCAAACGTGTCCGTGTTTTCCAATGCCTTAAACGCTCCAATTTGTCATAGCTTGGATTGATATTTTCGCGCTCACAATTTGGCCCTGCTGCTGCTTCCACTCAGAAGAGAGTAACCACAGTGTGACGCCCGGAGGATCGATAATGGAGCAGACCCAGCACTCAGCCTAATCATGCCTCTTAAATCAAAAACTGCTGCAAAACAACTCTTCAGCGGAGACGTGGGGCTTCGTCAACAGCGAAACACGAAGCAAGAAGAAACACTGTGGCACGTGTGAAGGATGTGGGATTTCAAAGATTATTTTACTACGCTGAATTTGTAGGAACGACAAACTGGATTGAGGCTTTTTTTTCCCTTCTAAATCAAAACAGACAACAATCTTATCTTGGTTTTCAATAGCATTAGATAAAAAGCAAACAGAGGCGACCCATTAAGTTCTCTACACCAAACAGATCTCTACATATTATCTTTTTTTTAATCTTTTTAAAAGTATAATGACAGCTGATTCACTTTTGTGTCTGGAAAAACCTGCTACAATGGGCTCGACACGCGACAAGGGTAGCGATAAACTGGGTTAGGAGAGTTGTGATGCACGTTTTCAAATATTTCTTTAGCCATTAGTTGGAGCCCGTCACAGTCAATAATCAGTTATCCAATTACAATAACGCAGTATTTTTTAAGGCTGACAGGCTTTTGAACTGCGCACAACAGCATTAGCCGCTTACCTTACAGGTAAAGCATTTATTGTTTCCCAGGCAAAAAAAGCTGAATAATCCAGTCTGTTTTTCTTCTCCATAAAATACACGTTCCATGATTTATATTAGTCTATAAACACTGCAGTGTCGAGCCCAAACTCACAAGAAAAGGTTCATTTACAACGACACAGCTGTTTTGCGTAATTATAGTACGAGTCACAGTCCCCATTCATTTCAATGGTGGTTGTTAAGACGTGTTCTTATTTATGAATATTAATGAAATCCTGATTCTAATCTTAACCTGCCCAAGCCCCAGACCTAAACTTACCCATTTTAGTAACTTTATGCCTGAACTTACCCCTTTCACTTGAAGAAAACGTCCCCATGTGGCTTCAACCAAAACTCATGTTTTTTTAACGCTGTGAAATCTCGAGTCATTTTTACGCTTTTTCATATCATGCTAAATGCACGTCGTAAAATAAGTACTAAAACAGCTGTGAACTTGTGCTCAAAATATGCTGTTTTTGTGTTGTGGTAAAAGTACGCCCTCTAGTGATACTGTGTTGCAGTGTCACACAGGTTTGATCAGTCCTTATGAGATAAACATTGTTTTTGTGAGACATCAGAGCTGTTCAAGGGTAGTTAGCGCCATCTACTGGAGTAATTGTATATTTGTATCAGTTAACCTTGACACAGCGAGAGTTTTTAATTTAGTGTGTTTCAGAAGAGTGCTGTTCTCATGTCACATCATTCCTAAAGGCCAAAGAAACACGCTGTGATTGGCTGTCGCTGGCTTGCGTGTGCACGTCTACATGTGCAAGCGTCAGGTTTTCACGTGCATTACTTTTGCATGTCGCCATGTCCAGAGACTATTCTTGCATTATCGCTGAGGTTTCATTAGTAAACAAATGGAGAAGCTGTGACGTTGCTCTTTATTCATACAGCACTTTAGTCTACCTTTCATAATACAGCAGTTTTTGAAATTTTTTTGTTCTCCGGTTGTACTTACTTGAGACACTGAAATGCCGAGGACACATTTATGGTCAGAAATTGTACTTAAGCCAAAATAAACCTGGTTCTTTATCCATGAGTTCCAGGTGGATGTTTCAAAAGCAGCGTTCTTGCTCTGCGCTGCTCCAGTATTTTAGAAAAGTCAGCTGTTGGACTGGAAGTAGTGGGTTAAATCAGGACACTGGCATCTTTTTTTTTTTTATAATTAGCAATTTATTGTATTTTCTTTTGGGTCATGTGACACTGGCATCTTGTTTCAATCACTAAGTGTCTAAGAATTGATTGTTCAAAAGTAGTTATGTCATGACTTTTAAAAATACATTACATGAGGCAATGAGGAGAAAGCGTCCTTGGTTCAATCCACTACAACAGCACTAAACCACAAAGAAAGAAAGATATAGATAAACTAGTCTTGTGCTCGGCCTGGTCACAACCTTAGAGGAGGATTTAGTGCAGGTGATATAATAAAACTAGTGTGATATAGATGAGATACATGATAGGCAGGTCCAGGGGGAGCAGGTGAACTTATGCAGGTCTATTTTGCCCTTTGTCTTAGCCTTGGTCTTAAGTATTCCTCTGTTGGCCACTAGTGGCTCTCTCCAGGCGCTATACTCTGTCAGTGTAGAAGGTGCAGCTTCAGTCAGATGTGGGGGTGCAATTTCCTTCAGTGAACCTGAGATGTGTCACGTCTGTGACAAGAGGGCAGCTGCACCAAGATCACAGGCAAAAGTGAACTGTAGCAGAAGCTTCAGTTTGGGAAATAAAAAGTTTAATAAAAGAAATCTATTTGGTGAAAGTCTATTCATATGACAGACTATAACAACTTTGTCTAAAAATGTGTCTTCTTTTACATAAGGTTCACTGAAGGAAATTGCACCCCCCATCTGGCTGAAGCTGCACCTTCTACACTGACAGAGTATAGCGCCTGGAGAGAGCACTAGTGGCCAACAGAGGAATACTTAAGACCAAGGCTAAGACAAAGGGCAAAATAGACCTGATGATGTTTCAGTCGGTGATAAGGCCAGCCCAAATCTTTCCTCTGAAAAACCTTTTGCCGTGCTCAGGGACTCATGTCCAGATCAGAACAACTGTAGCTTGAGGATATTCCTTTTGGTCCATGTATTGATTGGTGGAGAAATGGAAGAACTTCAGTCTGTTCTCACTGATATGCGATATACTGTATGTCTATACCACAATTAATACAAAATTTTAAACTGTCATATGAATGCAATTTCTATTTTTTGCATGTGTATTCCACATGTTGTTGCCCCAGTTCATACTACACAATCCTAATCCTAACCTTAACCAATTTTGAGGCACAGTCCTAAACTAAGGGCCGATTTATGGCTGCCATTAAACATCTGTTTTTTGTTTTCTTTACGCTCAAAGTCACTTGGTGTCAAAATGCACAGCTGATCTGTGATCTAGTTGTGATTGATGTAACCAATCTGGAATCTGATTAGCTCCAGACATAAGCTCCACTGGCAGCCTTTGCAAGGATATAAAGTGACACACAACTGTAAATTGTTCTTTACTCACTTTTGTAACTTCAGATCTAAACTTAGCCCCAAATGAAACCGCCTGTGTGTGTTCTGAACCAAATCGCACATCTATAGCCGTAATGGCAGAACTGTCGTTATGACACGCAGTTTGTCATGCCGTGGTCTAGACACGCAATCCTTGAGAACATGTTGAGTGCTTGGAGGCAACCTACCCAGACACAGGGAGAAACATGCAAACTCTACACAGAAAGGCTCAGAGTCAAACCCACAACCTTCTTGCAGTGAGTTTTTTTTTCAAAATTTATTCAAACATATTGAGATGCACACAAAATCCTTAGTAGATATAATGCATACATCATTCGTGCTGTGAGATGAGAGAACGCAAGCCACTTTGCCACAGTGTCACCATGTGCCTATTAAGATTTTCCGCAGCAACCAGTTGCAAATATTTTGTGGCAATTAAGAGGTACAAAGCATAAGATGTTTTCGCACTGTAGCAACTTTCTGTTGTTCCTTTAACCTTTTTAGCCCCTGGCCCTCTTTCTGGTGTGTTATCACACGAGAAGAACCAGAAACCAGGGAAGCTACAGTGGGAACTAATTTAGCTCCTACTCTGGGGCAAGTACTTTCCCTCAGACCGAGAACCTTTCAGCGACGCTGCGACATTATTCAGGATGTCATTGGCGCACGTTGTTCCACATCAACAACATCAGGCACTTTGAAAGTTTTTGTTAAAATAATAATGGCATTCAAGTTAACTCATGGTGGTCAGAGATGGACGAATGCAAAGGTCAAGCACCGCTAAGTCCATAGGCCAGCGAGGAGGCTTTGAGGGACCCTAAAAAATCTTAAGAATCTTCAGCAAGTAGTAGTTGGCATTATCCCACAGCAAAGCAATTCCACAAGAAAATAGAAAATTGGACACAGGACTATACAAAACACCACAGCAGCTGGAGTGTGACAAACAGAAAAAAAAACAGCAAATGGTTTCCCATTCCTAGTTGTGTTTTGGCACATCATCCAGTGGCTTTTTAATCATCAGTTGCTTCCAGAATCAATTACCAGCCATTGTATAAAATAATACAGACAGATATTAGTTTGGCTTCTCCAGGCTAAAGTTTCAAGCAGACTTTCAAATAAACATTAACCTAATCCCAACACTAGTCATAGATTAGAGCTAGAACAGCAGACGTACAATAGATCTTTAAGAATCTGTGTTATTGATAAAACAGTTGATGTCGTGCCTGTGCTCGTCCTTAAGTGTGCGACAGAAACACACAGACAGTGACTGGTCTGCGGCTCATTACACATGTGTTTTGTTTGTGTTTTGAGTCGTTCTCACAGCTTCGGCCCGAGGATGTTTAAAGTGTCGTAAACAGCATCACATTCTCCTGTTTATTGTCGTACAGCGCAGTTATAAAACCGCTTTGTTCCCCCAAATTTGTACCGTTTTACGATTATGCAACTTCCAAACTTTGTGTATCTGAACGGCTTTGATGTAGTAATAAATCCAATAATTAAAGCTCACATCTGTGGACTTGCGGTGCTCTTGTTTAAACCATTGACTGTTTCTCTAATATGATTTATGACTGTGTGGATTACACATGTCGGCACAAGAAATCAATGATTGTTTTCCGCTTTTGTTGTAACCAGATGAATTGTCAGCCTTATGTATTTATTTTACTCTTGCTGCTCTCCAGTACTAATATTTTTGGTTGAATTCTTGATTAAAGATTAACACATGAAGGATGCATGACCAGCGCTCGGGTTCAGCCCAGGTTCTGGCCTTGATTTCTCGGCTTTTCTGTGCAGAATTTAGTGTGGACTAGTTTCTATTGTCAACCCAAGACTAGCAAAGCACTAAGGATGCAACAAATGACAATTCTGCTAATCGATTAGTTGGAATGGATAAATGCAATGTCAGCAGTTATGCAGCATTGTGGTGAAGAAGAATTAGCAGAACCGAAATGCAGAGTTTTCGATTTATCAGTCAATGTATATTCCAACCCTTATTTATGGTCATGAGCTTTGGGTAATGACTGGCAGGACAAGATCGCAGATACAACCGGTGGAATTCTTTGCAGTTTGGCTGCGCGCTCTCTTCAGGATAGTGTGAATAGCTCAGCACAGAAAGAACTCAGAGTAGAGCCGCTGTTCCTGCACGTTGAGAGAAATCTACTGAGGTGGCTTGGGGTCCCGCACTGTAAAAAGTCACTATAAGTTAAATGAAGTTTTTGTGTTGATGTAACTTGACAATCTAAATCACAGAATGTCAACTCAGACCTTTAAGTCATTTTGACATTTAAGAAAAGAGAGATGGGGGAGTGAGGGGAGAGAGATAAAGAGAGGAGCGAGAAAGGGAAAGAGAAAATGGAAGGAAAGAGAGAGAGAGGTGAAAGGGAGAGAGGAAAAAAAGAAAGAAAGGAAGCGGAGGAGGAGGAGAGAATAACCGACAATGAGCTTAGTTGATGTAAAACTGCACTTTTATGCTTAACTGCCCCTTTTTTTTACAGTGTGTTCCTTCTGGACAAAGCTTGAGGAAGTTAGGAAGAAAGGAAGTCTGGAGCTCTCTGCTTAAACTGCTGCCCCGCTTTGGATAAAGTGCAAGAAAATGGATCCTATCGTGTTGTGCATTCCTGATATTTTCGACATTTTGAATGGCAATATTGAGCCAAAACACCTTATTTATTTAAAGCTTGTTTCCTTTCCTGTTGAAATTCGCCACTCTGTAACTCACAAAGGAAAAGTGTCTAAATAAAAACAACAAACAAACAAACAAACAAACAAACCAAAAAACCTCAGTTGCTAAAGTTATCCTGTCTGTTTAGTTTGCTGGGGAAACTTCTTTGATAAAAACAACAAAGTAAAAGGTTTGATGGACGTCTGACTTGAGACAGTTTTTCTCTGCATTTTTTCTTTCACCTGAATGTACAGACACATTTGTGCAGACACATTTCGGTCATCTTCTATTTATGCAGTAATAAACTCTAGTTAGCACAACACAGTTGCAGTTCTTTTTCTACTTGTGTTGATGAACAATTAGCCCTCTGGCACAGCACATCCAAGGCCTTTCTATAAAAATGGTTTAATTGTAACAATCATATTTTGTTTGCTTTGCTGGGTGAAAAAAAGTGTGTCCATGTGTTAAGCCAAAGTAGTTCTTTCTGTTAATATATGTAATTTTAGAAAAAGATCCTAAGTAAAGTGTTTAACTTTAGTGGCGAAACAGTCACAGAGAGAGGAAGAACAGGTCTCTGAATCGAGTCATACTTGTCAAATGTAAAGAAAAGCTTCCTACGAGTATCTCCTTAACTCCATTATAACTGAGTTTGCATTATAAGTGTCATGCTTGATTAAACATATACAGTCTTGTCATAAAAGCAGCTGAGTTCACGTACTTACCTGGATCAACTTCAGCTTTTTAATCGCAGCGTGTTCAATCAGCGTTCTTGTGCGGTTGAATTCTTTCCCTTTGTTGGACCACAGCTGTGTCATTTTGTTTGCATGAGAGCTGCTGATTAGGACTCAAAAACACTATTTAGACGTTCAAACACTGCTGATGTGAGGTCGCTAAGGACAATCTTTTAGTCACACACAACAGTAGTAAAGAAAGACTTAGAAGGTTTTAGAAAGTAGTCTGGTTTGAGCTCATGTCCAAGCTTTTATCTGTGTTAAAATGCTCTAATTTCAGCGCCAAATTGCCTTTACCTGCCACATGCTTTAATACAGTATCTTAAGGTGTTTTTGTTCTATAATGAACTAATATTGTCGCAGAAGCCCCAAAAAGCATATTTTAAAAGAAAAAATGTAGTCTTTATAAGTCACACTTTTTGGTGAAATTATTGGACACCATAAACAGATACGGAACACGTTTTTCCATCCTGCTCCTGTCTGAGCTTTTTTTCTGACACTGGCATGAAGCAAAACTACAAAATGCAGATCAAAACATGACTAAACTCTGCATTAATCTGCTCGGATGTTATCACTAAATCATCTGCAAGTATTTTTTCTATTTGACTTTAAACATTACCTGCTACAAATCCACCAAATCCACTGCCTATTTTGCCTAAACTCCATTTCCACCTCTCCAGAAAGTCTCCCCCGCACTGCTTCTGCTGTATCTGCGAGCGCTCCGATATTACGCATTAGCTCTAGGCGCTCTTGTGAGCGATTGCAGCCTCCAGGTCTGCAGTTTTTTAAAATGTTAGCTCCGCAAAAAGTGTCTGTACTTCGGAGGTGACACTGTCACGCCTCACTGTCGGAACAGCAGTCAATGAAACGGCATTTGTCCCTTGTTTGAGAAACAGTCCGGTCGGGACACCTAATATATTAAGTTATTTACAAATTCAAATTTTTTTCATACAGATGAGTTGCACCTGAGTAAAGGGATGTTCGCCGAGCCGACATATGAAGTCAAAATGGTAGTTCTGGCTAGCTCTCATTGTTTTTCCCATTGGGATCTAATTGTCAAAATTAAAAGCTTTCTTTTTGGTGTAGACTTTTTCTGAACATGGTAGGAGCTCTATGGATATCTCTTATCAAACCTGTTAGCACACCGAGTCACAAAGCAAGAGACAAATAGTCTTTATTCGTGTTTGTTCAGCTTGCCGCAATAGGTTTTAACTACTAGATGGAACATGAAGCTATGGCTAGCTTTGGACATCTTAAAAGCTAGAACTTTTTTTTTCCAGAGAAATATTTTGAGGGATGGTTATCACCGACTGAAACACAGAAGTTTATCTGATCCACTTGGACTGTGTGTCTGCACTGCTCTCCAGCTAAGGCCTCCCAGTCGACCACGTATGGAGATGGTTCCTGAGCTGTTTGTGGACACCTCCAAACTGAGGCGACAGAGGCTTCTCCATCACTGCACACCTCTGGGACAGAGACTGCACCACCTCAACACTTTTAAGAAAATCTGAAGATCCATCTGGTTAATGTGCTTTTAATGTTTTGTAATTGTTATGTTTGATTATGTTGTAATTACTAACTGTTCTTATGTATTGTACTTTGTTAACTGCCTTTGTCTGTAAAGGTCTTTGAGTGTCTAGAAAGCGCTATATAATAATGTT
Source organism: Mugilogobius chulae (assembly GCA_038363315.1). Taxonomy (NCBI): domain Eukaryota; kingdom Metazoa; phylum Chordata; class Actinopteri; order Gobiiformes; family Gobiidae; genus Mugilogobius; species Mugilogobius chulae. The sequence goes on along the minus strand of CM076401.1, from coordinate 22,700,928 downwards.
TATTTTATTATTATTACTTCTGCCAACCAACAGTCCTGTGAGCACCATTTTGACGTCATATGTCAGTTTGGCGATAAGTCGCACCCCCTGCCAGGCCATGAAAAAGTGCGACTTATTGTCCAGAAAATATGGTATTCACAGTCCATCAGGATCAGGATTTGTTTGTTAATAATCCCATTTGAATCCATTTCTGTCTTTGTAGTGAAACTGTCTGACCTTTAAAAATACTGTATAATAAAATCTTCTCAGAGACAAATAGAATCAGTCACTGCTGGAATTCTTGCCCTAAGTTTGAGAGAATCAGCACATTTCAACAAGTTTGTAAATGACGACAAAACCAAAAGCCGAGTTTTCTACTTTATCGTCCGATCTCAGAATTGACACAAGCTTGGCTCTCAACCTCTCACTTCTAAACCTTTTCCTGCAAATCCAGTGTGATTTCAAACATCTCCTCTGACTTCTCCCTCGTAAATCCTCACGTTCCTGTCTGTTCTCACTCTGCTCTGTCCGTCCGTCCCGAGGGAAAAAACCCAAGGCCCAAACCGCTAAAGAGGCTCCACTTAGCGTCTCCTCGGATATTTACCACGACTCTGCACCGTAACTCAGCTCGGGACAGTTTGAGACGAGACCCCGAAGTCAGGATGTGGTCAGTAATTTACAATCTGCAACCCGAGACCCTCTCCGGCCCGGTGGGAACAAGTCCAAATGTTCTGGACGGAGGAGCGGCCATATGAAACTGCGCTTTATGCTCCCCCAGTGCACCATGGGAAGTCTCCGGGCTGTAGGCTGAACATATGCAAGGTCAGGTTTAACAAGGCTCAAGTCTTCAGTGATAATGTAAAGAGGGGCTTTCTGTCCGTTTGCTTTGGGTGAATGGATAAGACTGACACTAAAGGAGGAGGGGTATAAGTTATTGGGAACATGCTTAAATGTATAAGGCCTTGTGACTGAATGATTCCTGGTAGTGAAGGGACTTTCCACTCTTTGAAAGAATTCTAATCATTATGAATTAAAGTCGCTCAAAATCAAAAATCACAAAATGTAAAGTCTATTGAATCACACCAAAGAACAAACTGATTTGAACAAACATTTTAGTCCGCAAACATTTAAATGAAGTGGGATTTTGCATTTTCTTTCGCTCCTTTCACTCTCTCCTCCCTTTTTCGCTCCCACACACACAAGTGCAGGGAAGCATGCGCCGGCGTCTTGTTTTGCTGACAGATCGAGTCCCAAAACAAACTACTTTTTATTGGATTTTAACTCACATCCTGGGAACATAAATACTGGCTGCCACAGCTTTTAACTTTGTTTTACTGGATATACGTTTTTAACCTCTGGATGCCTGCACTTTAATCAAAGGACACTGCACACTGTACTGGGCCGTGCTACGAACTGCTAGCATGCATCCGCTCACCTGTACATTCAGTTGTGAAAGCTGTGTTGGACTTAGCCAGAGAGTAGCAGAACTGGAACATCAAATATCCACACTGTTCGTCAAAATCCAGGAGGAGCGGGATAACGACATCATTCTGGGCAAAACTCGTACGGGAGCAAACAGCGCCCATCTTGCTGACACCGCTCCGTATTCCACCGGAGAGGCCTCCCGCTCGTCATCGTCTGATCTCGGTGCTCCCAAGTCAGTCGCAGACGGACGCTGGCTTCAACAAGGAGCAAGACCCAAAGCTCCCATCAGTTCACTCCTATCAAGTCCAATCCGTGGATTAAGGTCGGGCCACGTAAGGAAAGAGGAGGTAAGCGTGCGTCTCGTTCCTATTCCACGGTAGACATTACACTGGGGAATAAATTTAATATCCTGGACCACGATGAGTTTCCACCACCATCCAAGAAAACCCGCGCCGGAAATCTGCACTTCCCTCCAGCTCCACGGTCGGGCCACCCTGTAACGCGAGGCACGGACAACACATCACCACTTGTCCTGGGCAACCTGCATGAGAGTGAGCGTGAGTCGCTGGGTCCAGCCACGCCGACCGCGGCTCCCATGCCGCCTGGAGGCTCCTCCTCGTGCGCGCGGGGCTCGCCGGCTCCGCGTGGACTTGGAGCGTCCCCCGCCGCTCCCTCCCTGTGTAAGCAGGGAGATGTCTCCGGCCACCCAGCGCCGCAGATCCAACCTCACATCTCCGTGGTGCCCAGCTCTACTAAGCCAGGACCGTCCGTGCTCGTTTTGGGGTCCTCCATGGTCCGACATGTGCGAGTACGCAAAGGCCACACCTCCTGTCACCCAGGTGCGCTGGTGAGAGACATCACAAACTCCGCCCCTCCATCCTACGTCACCATCCTACCGTCGCAACAGTTGTAGTTCACGTTGCCACAAATGATCTCAGAATGCAACAGTCAGAGACACTTTCGGACCATTTCAGAACTCTCATCTCCACAATTCACAGCTTAAACAAACAGTGCATCGTTTCTGGACCTTTTCACCACCTCGATTTGGAGATATCAAATTTAGCCGCATCAGACAACATCACATCTGGCTCATGAACTACTGCAGAGAGAACAAAATCCCCTACGTGGACAATTTTATAGCGTTTTTTAAGAGACCTGAGCTTTTTAAAAAGGACCGCCTGCACCCCAACATCTCCGGATCCCGCCTTCTCTCCAGCAACATTGAACTCGCATTACAGTCGGTCTGACATCCACAATCTATTCCGGTAATCATCAGCAGAGAGCGGCCATTACATAGGCCTACAACTTTTAATAAAACCACAGTCAATTTACAAAACCTCAGACCACTCACCAAAATTCATACTTCACAAACTACTGCAGCATCTCCACCCACTATCCGTATGGCTCTTTTAAACATCCGCTCTCTGCTGAATAAGTCTTTTATTATCAATGATTTATTGTAGACCATGTTATTGATTGTTTGTTTTTAACTGAAACCTGGCTGGGTGCAGATGCACCAGTTGTCCTCACGGAGGCCTCACCACCTGATTTTAATTTTTTCTTTTCTACAAGAGACGGTAAAAGGGAGGTGGCACTGCCTCAATATGTATAAATACTCTGGCCACCAAACCTGTTTTATTTAATAATTTTAGCAGTTTTGAACATCATGCAATACTTTTAACCAATCCACAAATTTTATGCGTCACAGTCTACAGACCACCAGGAAAGTGCAGTCTTTTTATAAATGAATTTTCAGACTTTTTATCAATTTTATACAATTCTTACAACAAAATTATTTTAACCGGTGATTTTAACCTGCACATTGACTTTTTAGATCCTTTTTCTACTGAGTTCTTAAATGTTCTTAATTATATGGATTTTACCCAGCACGTGACACAGCCGACTCACAACAGAGGACACACTTTGGATCTGGTCATCACGCATGGCCTGTCAGCGAGTGTGTCCTCTGTTGTCGACTTGGCTGTGTCAGATCACTTCTGTGTGTTTTTTAATATCACTGGTTTTATTCAGCGGGAGACCTCTGTGAGAACTGTGAGGAAGCGTCATCTTACCCCTGAAGTGGCTGAAATTTTATTCAGGTTTTAGAAAACACCCCTCCAATTATTTTACCTGCCCCTTGTGATTTTATTGTGAATGATTTTAACAACAGACTACAACAAACCCTGGATAAAGTTGCTCCATTTAAATTAAAAAAGGCCCCCTCCAAACCGGTGGCCCCCTGGAAAAACGAGGAAATAAAACAACTAAAAAGAAATTGCAGAAGGGCAGAAAGAAAATGGAGAAAAAACAAAATAACAGTGAACTATCAAATTTATAATCAACACTTAAAAACTTACAACACCACCATCAGAAACAAAAGAAATGCATATTTTGCCAAAATAATCTCAGACAATAAAAATAATCCCAAAATTCTTTTCTCAACTATTGACCATCTTACCAACCCTGATTTTAACAGCTCCAAACTCCCTCCCACTGATGCTCTCTGTGAGCAGTTTGCAGACCACTTCATGGGAAGATAAACAAAATCAGATGTGACATTTTATCTACTCGAACTACTGTTTTTAACACATCTGATTGTTTATCTTTACCAGAGGAAACACTGGACAGTTTTGTCCTGGTTAATGCTGAGATGCTTGATAAAGTTTTCTCGTCAGTGAGGCCCACCACTTGTCTTTTAGACCCTGTCCCAACACAGTTTTTTAAGTCATTTTATGAATCTTTTAGAGACGAGCTTTTAAACATGATGAACTGCTCTCTTCAGACAGGGGTCTTTCCCACTGCTTTTAAAGCTGCAGTGGTCAGGCCCCTGCTGAAGAAGAGCAATCTGGATTTTAATGATTTTAACAATTACAGACCGGTATCTAACTTACCATTTTTAAGCAAAATTTTAGAAAAACTTGTTTTTACTCAGCTAAATTATTTTTTAAACTCCCAGAACATTCTTGAAGAATGTCAGTCTGGTTTTAGGGTAAACCACAGTACCGAGACAGCCTTGACAAAGATTTTAAATGATTTTAGACTAAATTATGATTCTAAACAGGTGACAGTGTTGGTTCTACTGGATCTAAGCGCTGCCTTCAATACAGTAGACCACACTATTCTTTTACACAGACTCAAACACCTGGTTGGCCTCTCTGGTACTGTCCACAAATGGTTTACATCCTACCTCACAGACAGATCTTTTATGGTAAGTTTAGATACCTGCTCCTCTCAGGTTCATGAAATCACATGTGGTGTGCCCCAGGGTTCATTTTAGGTCCTGTACTTTTTAACCTGTACATGCTCCCTCTTGGTGGTGTCATCAGGAGACATGGAATCAACTTCCACAGTTATGCAGATGATACACAGCTTTACATCTCCATGTCTCCTGATGACACCAGGCCAATGGATGCTCTTTTTAACTGCATTTTAGACATCAAATCCTGGATGGCAGAAAACTTTCTCCAGCTTAACCAGGACAAAACTGAGGTTTTAGTCATCGGTCCTGAGGCCCAGAGAGAGAAACTTTTATCCAAATTACAAACACAATCTTTTAATCCATCTTCACAAGTAAGAAACCTGGGCGTTATTTTTGACTCTGAGCTGACTTTTATCCCACATATTAAAAACATCACAAAAATAGGTTTTTACCATCTTAAAAACATCGCCAGAGTCCGTCCCATTCTCTCTCGGGCCAACACAGAGACGCTGATGCATGCTTTTATCACCAGTCGTATAGACTATTGTAATGCCCTGCTCTCTGGTCTTCCCAAAAAGACTACTTCAGGTTTACAATTATTACAAAATTCAGCAGCACGTGTCTGACTAAGACCAGGGGGCGGGACCACATTACACCGGTTTTAAAATCACTGCATTGGCTCCCTGTGTGTTTTAGGATCGATTTTAAAGTTCTTTTACTGGTTTTTAAATGTCTTAATGGTCTTGGGCCTTCTTATCTTTCAGAACTGCTTTTATATTATGAACCCTCGCGGACCCTGCGCTCTTCCGGCAGCAGGTTCCTAGTCATTCCCAAAGTCAGGACACACACTCACGGCGAGGCATCTTTCCAGTTTTATGGCCCCCGTCTATGGAACAGTCTGCCGGAGGACCTCAGGGCCGCAGAGAACATTCAGGTTTTTAAGAGCAGGCTCAAGACCCATCTTTTTAGCTTAGCCTTTGATTAGTATTTATTACTTTAGTTTTACCTTGCATTTATTTATTTATGTTTATTTAGGCTTAGGCTGGCTATTGATCATACGTTTTTAGTTATGTATTTATTTACCTATTTATCTTTGACCTATTTTATCACTTTTAGCAAATTTAGGTTCTCCAGTGTTTCCTCTGAGGAGCCTCTGCACCAGGAGCTGTGGTCGGCTGTGGCTGTTGGACTCTGGCTCATGGGCCCTGGAGGTTTGGTCTTGACCTCACCTCCTCTTTGGGCCCTGGGCCTGTCCTGTGGCTGCAGGCGGCTCTGCTTCTGGTGCAGACAGCTCCTCTGATGATGCTGCCTTTGGTCCATCTGTACCCAGCCAATGTACGTATGTAAATGTAGCAAAAAGTATTTTAGTGTTTGTGTAAATGAGTGTGGGTTCATGTGTGTGGATGGGAGGGGGGGGGGGGGGGGTTATCTATTGTGGGGTAAAGCGCTTTATAAATAAAGTTTGATTTGATTTGATTTGATGAGGAGAACTGAGACAAACACAACTAAACCAGACAAACTGAGGACAGAGGAGATATGAATGATGCAGAGACGTGTTCCTAATTTTTAAGGTTTAAAATGTGTGTTTTATTTAGGGGTGTCAAATTAATTAGACTAATTAATTATCATAATTGGGTCATTCTCTGAAAGTGGGACCGTTTTGCCCATTGGTTATTTGACAGGTTTTCATTAAGTAAATAATAATAATTTTGTTTTAATTTTTTATGTAATATATACTACTAATGTGCCTTTAAAAGATTTTTAAAAAATTGCAGCCCAAGATCAGATGGAACTTTTTTTTTTACAACCTGTTTTTCCAAAAAAAAATAGCTTAAATCATGACCAAAAGTGTGACATTTTTATCCAGCAATAAACATGATGTAATTTCCTCATGTAAACTCCATAAAATACTGCATTGAAACACAAAAAAATGAAGAATAATGTTGGAAATATGCTTGCATTTTGTTTTTCTACTTTTTGTATTGAGTTTTGCCAAAATGAAGCCGAATTCCTGCATCCGAATGTAACTGTTGGCGTCCATAAAAGTTACACATGGACCTGATCAGTTTTATCAGCAAGTGAAGACTTATACACACTAATGTGTGTATTCAGACATAATATCTCAAAAATCAACATTTTATTTAGTATATAGCAACTCTCTCAGCTAAAAAATCCAAGTCTAAGTGGTGTCCATGCTACATGCGGAATTATGCTGCATTGAGAGCAATTGAAATTGAAATTGAAATGGCTATATTGTGCATCTTTCTTGACCATTATAGATCCTGTCAGTACACTTCTCAAAGATGGAAATTAACCTAAAAATAAAACAATTGCTGCAGTTTGAATTTTCAGCCTGGATGTCACACTTTATAGTCCCACTTTCAGAGAATGGCCCAATTAGTTAATCTCACTATTTTATTAATTGCTTGACAGCACAAGTTTTATTACAATTCGACTCATATTCATGGAGAAATTAGCTGAATAGGGACACAAACTTTGACGTGACTAAATGTAAAGTTACCCCAGGAATATGAAAAGACACTTTTATCATCACCACCACAACCTGCCGCTATGAAATAAAATCTGCAATCTTGACCTGCGAGTCCAAAGACAACTGCAGTACAACGTGTGCGTACTTGTTAATGCGGTACGCACTGTCTGAGGTGACACCAGTGTTTTCTGTACATGCACATTTGAGTGAGAACAGCTCAATTTTTGTCCCTGTATTTGTTGTTGTTTCCTCCCCAATGAGGAAATGAATCGTTCACCTCTGTGACTCGATTCTCATTGTTCACAGTGAGTATTCGTTCAAAAGAATTACATCGCTCGCTAACGTCACATCACTAATTCCTGTGTAGAAAGGATTGCAATGAGTCCTGTTTCCGTATGCTCGGGTCAAGGTGGTACGATCCTATGCTGTTTCTGCTGCACAAAGAGCCTGTTCTGCCTCCATAGTGAGGCAGTGCTTTTGGCCCTGCTTTCCCCGTGAACCCTGGATCAGACCTCACTGCGATCCCTCCTTTAGGCATGATGGCTGGACACGTGCAGTTTTCTGTGAGTCTGTAGTTCTCCACTTTGTTAATCATTAATTACTACAAATTATCAGTGTCGTGGTAACTCTACTCCTGTACTTTTCTACAAATTGCGTAGTCAAACTCATCAAGGGAATTTTTATGCTTGTAGCTTTAGCAACACTAGGACACACTTAGGTTTTTGTGTTTGGTAATAACAATTATGAAAACAATGAGTAAAAAGGTATATTCTTCTGCATTTAGTCAACTCTGGGCTCATTTACACTTATGTATGCTCTCTAAAACTTCTGTCAGTGCAAATTTATGCATTTTTTTTGTTGTGTTTTGATTATTTTCAAGCACAGTTTTGTCTACTAATAGCTTGACTAAAGAAATAGCAATATATTCCTCCCTTCAGTGTTGGGAAGTGGTCGAAACGCAGGACAACTGGGACGTGTCATGTGAAATTGAGACAAAGCAATCATTTTTGATAAATTTGCTGGGACAGGGGACACAGGACTTAAAATAGGGACTAATTTTCTATTATGTTTACAGAATCTGCGATCTTAACTTAAGTGTACAGTACATCTCCTTTATACTACACACAGACCTCAAACACCGTCTTCTTTCTGATTTTCTAAAGTCAGTAGTTCAAGCCCAGTGATCCATGACGTTTGGTGAGGCAGCATTTCCTCTTCAGTGACAATCTGCTCCCTCACGGGCTTATCCCACTACATGCATCTCCGCTCCGCTCCGCTCCGTTCCGACTGCCGGATCAACTGCGCAGCTGTTTTAATGAATGAAGACCGTTCCACATCCTCCGTGTGCGCTGCGCAGGGCTCCGCCTCAGCTCCGTCTCTCCGTCGCCGTACGACCAAAATACGCATCAAGGCTATTTTCTTCTCCGCCCGAGTCCGTCAAAGTCAATCTCCGCCAATCAAAACGCACCTAACAGGAAAAAGAAAATGAACTATGTCCGGAATTACAAAGTAAAATCACTCCGCACGTACTTTGTATTGATCAGATAACGAAAAGTTCGTAGTTTAACATAAAGTTTCTTTGATATTTGGACACAGCAGGCTGTTAACTACATAATATGTCAGTGACACATGGACAGGACAACGTTCGTGCTCGTAACAGTTTAAAGCCTCTTTACCCTCCGCGGAGGAGGAAAGCACGTCCTTCTGTTGTGATCACGTGAAACACAGGGGTTGTCTGTGCTCCTGATAGAGTTATTTGATGTTCAACGGGGACTTTTATTTCACAAACTCGTGTTTTTGGCGCATGCTCTTCTTGAACTCCTCGGGGCAACGCAGCCCTGCGGAGCGGACTGGAGCGGAGACAGTGGGCGAGGGTTCTGCGGCAACTTTCGGAGGCGGACCGGGGCGGAGCGCAGATGCATGTAGTGGGATCCCCGCGTCAGTGCACTCACACAGGTCGCCTCCTCCGTCCCTTCTCTCTGTGTCCGAAAAAACCCCGCCGCGCTCATATCAAACCTCTTAATTAGCCGCTCAAAGTGACTCGCGTATCCGCCGCGCTAGCTGCCATATGCTACGCTGAATATTCATGGCTCCAGTGTGTGTCCTCCGCGCCGATACGATATACAAGGCCTGTTTTTCCTTGGTCCTAATTATTCTGATGTGCTGACAAAGAGCAGAGAGGAGAGCGCAAAGTCATCCACCGGGAGAAAACTTCAAGGAAACCAAACAGGATATTGTGCAGTGAGCAGGACTGGCGACAGCTCAGCCAGGTAGAAACAAGGCCCTCTGCATTCTGGGGGTTTAATTGGACCAGGAATCATTAGAGAGTTTTGGATTTTAGCAGTTATGTCAGAAGTTATGTTGTGGAAGGTAGTGTTTGCACTGCAGAGGTTTTCTTTAGATCAGAAGGGCACCATGGAGACAGCAGCATCAGACAGTGTTTGGAAAATCTCTGCTGATTCAAGATGTTTACTGATGTGTGTTAAAGGCCCTGTATCTGATTATTATTAATATGTAAACTAATGTAAACAAGCATAAACATTAAATCTAAAACACTTACCCAATCCAGTGGCTCCTGATTCTTCAGAACGTTCAGAGAGTTGAGCAAAGATCTACTACAAAAATCTTAATCACTAAACCCGACCCCAATGACCCCAGAGGCCAGTCCTTTGGTACTGAGGGGAAATATCCTTGACAGCCCTTTTCTTATAGAAAGTAATGCAACATCAAACTGCTCATATGCAGCTGATTGAGCTTGCACAACCTCCAAAAAGGTTATTTTGCAACATGTTTTCATACATTTTGTGTCTATGCCATGCCATGACGACGCTTCTGCCTTTTCTGGCTGGTTTATTACACTTGCATTTTTTTGGGGGCGTAATTTAGGGTTAACGACTAAGTTTAGATCTGAAGTTACAAAAATGGATAAGTTTAGGTCTGAGGCTGGTTGAGGTTAGGATTAGAAATGATCTGGGACTGCAACGCACAAAACAGACAAGGAAAAAATAGGCATTTCGCTCATATGACATGCTGTTGATAGCACAGTATGACACTGTGTGGCTTTAACGTATATATCTGTGACAACACGCTGTATTTTGTATTACATTGGATTGAACTGTTATATATTTTTTATTAAAAAGTGTTTAATTCTTTAGCTTTGTCTCACTCTGCTCCGCTCTAGCAGCTCTAACTCTGGTTGAACAGTGTGGTTACATGGTACTCACCCACACGCACGTGTGTGTGCACATGTTTGGAGGCTGCAAATTTGACCAGCGACCATTTAGATTCATCTTGGAAATGAGCCATGTAGGTCAAAATTTTTAAACTTGAAATAGGTGGCCCTCTGAGGTATGCAAGCGCATTTCTAATCTAAATTTGGATGTATCAATCAATCAAACTTTATTTCATACTCAATCTCCATATAAAACATTTAAAAGAGACACAAACACATATAAATTCATTACTGTGTGCGCTTTATAATACATTATAGTTTACATTCTTATGAATGATTTGCAATATTCCAAACTTGAAATAAGAGAATCAAAGACTGTCAGTAAAGACATTGATATGTCTTGAAGAGGACTTGATGTGTAAGACAAAGTTCAGACAAATAAATGTTGAAGCTAACCAGAACTTGCCATAAGCAGTTTAGCCTCACATCAAAAAGGTTGAGGTGACAACCACAAACATGCAGGTCAGGGAACACTTTGTGGTGGTCGGAGGTTGCTGCTGAGCTGCCCCAGGGCTTCTGCTAACATCATCATCACGTCTCTGTGTGGAGTTGGCACATTTCTCCCTGAGCAGGTTTCTTCCACCAACCAAAGATGCACATTAGGGAATACTGTATCTTCCAGTTAGTCCTGGTGTGTTTGTGAGCACTGCACTGTGCATAAGACAAGCCTCGGGACAAATGCAGATTGGAAATGTTCCTCAATCATGTCTACTTTCCTTTACTTATAAATCTGGACCAACCAAACACTTTTGAATTCCCCTCCATGTCTTCTACAGTCTGTTTGCTGTAATTATTCAACACTTAGCAACAAAAAACAACCTTCTTTTAATAATAACCTGGCTTCTCCCCCACACAGATCCGGTTGTGGATGTTCCCTTGAATACCAGCTGTATCTCTGTAAGTTTTCTTCAGGTTACGTTGTCGCTGTAGAATCTGATGATGTCATAATCTCATATGGTGGACAGGATCTATTTACAAACAGGAATCCAAAAGCCCAGACTCTGTTCACTGTTTGTGCCTGACTCATGGCTTTAGGTCAGGGCTTCCTAAAGTGGGGGACCGCGGGTTAAGTTTTCTGTCTCTTCCAGCCTTTTATCAGTGATTGTATTTGACGTTTTCACTCCGGCACACGCTCCGGAGCTGTTTCAGACTCAGGCCCGGACCTGACCTGTTTGTGTCCCCGTCTCCATGGTAACGCGGGAGTCTTTATAAACGGGATCAGGGCTCTGTAAACACGGCACACTGTACTCCGACACTGACAATGAGGATGGAAAAAGATGTGCACGCGGAGAAGGTTTCACACTGATGCTGCTGGAAGTTTCTCAAAGCAGATCAATAATTAATACTATTAGAACGATAAGTAAGTCATTGATTATTATAGCTTCTGTTCCAGTGACATTTCATTATTATTCTGCCAGTATTTCAGTCAGGTGGAGGGAAGCTAAAATATTGTTCAATCTTTGTAAGATTTCTGTTTTAAATTTTGATGGCAAAGAGCAAAATTATTAAAAAGAAAAACTCTGAATATCAGAATCAAAATGAGACTAGTCTAATTTATACAGGAGAATTATCTTGGGTAAACCTCTCATGTAAGCTGTAATAATTTTAGACGTCGTCTTGAGTTTCTATTCCTATGCAGATCATCCATGTCTGTACAAATGTCTGTAAAGTTTCCTCTGAATTTTACCTCATGTAAATAGTGTGGTATTTTAACTTCAGAAGTTTAGGTGTTGGTTATACTTTTGCAAATGTCTGTAAACTTCGACGTTAGACTTCTCTGGTTGATATTAAGGGGCCATCAACGAAGTACTGTTACTAAAAAAAAAAAGTTGATCTCAAACCAATCCAAAAGACTTAGTTATGACAAGAAGCATTAATAAGCATTGGTTATGACCAATGAAACCTTATTAATATGCATTATCAATGCATTTTTATACATATTTTTGATGTAAATTTACACTTTTCATCTGCTTCAAAGTTTTGTGAAATATTGATCTCAAATCAATTCAAAAACTGAGATCTCTTAAAGCGAACCCTGGCTACAATCACATGTTTGCCCTAAAACACTTATAATATCATCCCTTATATAAATTCAGAACAAAAACCTTGAAAGTATTTGTAGTTTTATCAAAATCATGTTTTAAAGAAATTACATGGCAGCCATTTTGTCCTGGCTGTGACGTCAAATGGTTGTCTGTCTGCCCTCTGGTGGTTGTCAAGGTAACCGGTAACTAAGCAACATGAATTCAACAGTTAAAACCTTTCAGTTTGAGCTGGAGTTTGGCCAAATACAAAACGATTATGTGGAATTTTGTAAAACTGAAGATAATCAAGAGGAAGAGGCAAGAACTGGACACTGTCAGTGGTGTTTTTGTTTCAACTGTTCACCGATCGAACCACAGGAGTAACCATGGCAACAACCAAAAGCAACCATTTGATGTCATCAACCCAGAATGCATTGTGTCTGGACAATATGGCGGCGCCCAGTAGCTCAAAACAATGCAGATTTTATAAAAATGGTAAGCCGTTATATATTAGTTTGTAGTTTATTTGAACAAACATGAGATGTACTTGCATTTTAGCCATATTTGTCATTATAGTCAGGGTTCACTTAACAACCAGAACTTTCCCGACCTGCACGTTATGTTTGGAATCATCCCGTCTTGCAGCCCCTGAGAGAGAAAATGTTGAATATGTCTAATATCTAATATCCAAACAACTTCACAGATGTTTAAGCTTAGGCTTCAAGTTTAGGGCCGGGGCTTAGCCAAGATTAGGGTTTGTTCATATTCATGTTTAAAACCACCATAGAAATGAACTGGGGCTACAACACTTGTCATTTTTACGCAAAAAAGCAGTCAAATTGTGCTAATCAAACACTATTGACATGTTGTGTTGTGGTGTATTCACGCTTTCTTGTGAGATCCAGCTGTAATATTTTACATTTGAAACAAATCTTGAGTGGTCTTCATGCAAAAATATTAAAAAATTGTGCTCATTATTGACCCTTTGCACGTGTGGTCACGCTCCTCGAGGGAACGCCCACTTCTCCATGCTGGAGGGCAAAAGCGCTGTCTGTGCGCATTACAGCAATGGAAACTTTGCCGAAAACCTGCTCGTTTCTAAGTAATTTTAATTGATTTCAATGGGCTGTGTGCACGGAATTTCAGTTGGCTTGCGATTGTTCAAAAATGCTAACTTCTGTACATACAACCATTTCCTGTTAGCGTTAGCATTTAGACACAATCACGTCTCTTTTAAACACAGAAGTGTCTCTGATGAAATATTCCTCGATATGTAAAGTCTTTAACATGTTTTCTGTAACATTCACCACAACTGTCTGATCTAAAGAGTATTTATTAGTTTTAAACTGATGTAATGAAAACCTCATTGAAGAGTATTGAACAGGAAGTCGTTGTATGTACAGGATGTAGTATTTTAAACCAAAACAAGGCAACTGCACTCAGCCAATTGTAAAATGGCTGTATCTCATGGAACACGCTGCACTAACAGGCAGGAGGTTTTAAGTCTAAGCCTGGAGCTTTTTCGTTTACATTTTAAAGAAGATAGAAGACGCTAGTGGATGGCAGCAATAAATCAAAAGACCCAAATCCCACTACGGATTTGCAGTGAACACTTTAAACAAGGTAAGTCAATGCTAATGAGAAAAAAAAAGTATGAGTTTTGAAAAAAAAAAAAAAAATGCAATGAATATCTGAAACAGCCTGCATTCTGCGTGGCTAACACTAGCCTCACAGCTAAGTTACTGAAAACCAAACTCTTGCAGCTTTTAAATCTGCTCCAGTGAAAGACAAAACCCTGTTTACCACAGAATGATACAAATCATGAGGAGTAAAGTCAGGCAAACTTGTAAATGTTATTTATTCGGCAAACATAGCAGGAGGAAGAGGGCATGGATCAGCTAGCATTCATTAGCTTTTCCAAATACCTTGTTTTGCGCGTGTCTAAAATACGTCCTACTTCCACAGACAAATGTACTGAACATGCGCCAGAAGCATCCACTGCTTTGTTTACGGAAAAATAAGGAAATATGTGAGAATTTGTCCGTTTTGCGCTCCCTGTAATGCTGTGTACACAGACTTTTGCCATCCAGCATGGAGCAGCCACGTGATCAAGTGACGTAGGTGCAAATGGTCAATATTGATTATCTGCAAAAAGACATTTCACAGGGAAGGCAAACTTTTTTTTTTTTTTGCGATTTTAGTGAAAGTTACAGTTGATGAAAGATTTTGATCAAGCAGAAGTAAATGAAAAAAAAAAAGAGAAATATGAGAAATATTTAACAGATGTTCCTTGTGTTTATGTCTGAGGCTTGTTAGCGTCTGGGTTCAGCAGTGTGTGAGGTTTCATGAAGGGTTAGTCTTCACACACTGTTGAATTAATGCACCGAACCCCGTAAGATTACAAAACACAATTAAACATGTGATAAATCTTGAGCTAACTGAGTGAAAGCAGTAGATCTTTGGTCAAATGAAGCTTCAACGGAGAGTTTTACGACACATTTACATCAAACCTCAGAGCGCTGGAATAATTCTGTGTGTGGAGGCTGGAGCACAAGTGATTTATGATTTTATAATTTACGACGAGAGGAGCCGCATAAATTGGATTATTCTCACAATTATGGAGAGTGGCTGTGTGACATTAGGCCTGGGTTATGCACAGACCGACTGCATTAGGTTTATGAGCGCCGAACCACTTTGTGCGTTTGTGTTTTTTTATTTAGTCAAAGCAAAATGAAATGTGAATGAAAGACTACATTCTACATACATATAAGTGAATACCAAACCCTGTGTCATAGTTTGACACGAATAATAAATGTATTTTATCGAGTCTGAGCTGTGTGTGTGTGTCGCAGATGTGAGGCGTTAAGTACAAGACATGTCAGAAAATGACCCTGAGTGAACAGGTTCAATAAACTGTAATAATCTTTTCATTTCCAACAATGTCACTGAGGCAAGGATTTCTAACCTGAGGCTTAAGATTACGTCTCCCTTACATCCACAGATTATTTTGTGCAAACTCCACGTTTGTGTTTTTCCCATCTCTTTGCCTTAAACCTGGTCTTTTGTTCATTCCTCTCTGGAAAGTTTTCCTCTGTGCTGTTACTGAGGCTAATATGCGTTAATCAAGAAGTGCGCAGCAGCGATTGTCAAATATACGAATTTAAGAAAACATCAGCTTCAGCGATCATTGTCAGGAGACAATGTGAATCATCACTAAATCAGATCAAAACTTTGTCTAATGAAGCCTTATCTCCTCACTTTAAAGTGAATGCTGTGTCCAGCATTAGGTAGGTAGGAATTTTATTTGCTATTTGTAGTTAAAAACCACATTGGAAAAGACATGCTCAAAGACATAACAACCAGACAAACAAGTAACACAGACACAACTGACACAATAACACAATGACACTGTGAAATCAATCAATAAATAAATCAACAAAAAAGTACAGCTTAAAACAGTTAAAAAGTGCTACAGTCAAAAGTTTAAGGTTTTTATTTTTTATAATTTCATTTTAGGATTCATTGTTACAAGCGAGAGTGAGTCAGTCTTGTGGCAAGATTTAACTGCACACAGGAGCCTGCACTCAGGAAAAAAAATGCACTTTTGCATCACAGAAAGTAATTGGGCCAGACAGGGCTGTCTACAAGAGGCAGGTGGCCGATCAACAGCTGAATATATGAATAGGGCTCCAAGTGGCATTTGTTCTGATTCTGAAGGTTTACCCATGAGTCTGTGGGTCCTGCAAAGAGTCCTGCAAGGAAAACTAAAAAAAACAAAAAACAAATGTTAAAAAGACAAACCTCAAGGAGAACCACAGTGAAGGAGAGATCCCCTCTCATGGACGGACAGGCTGAAGATGTAACTAAGACTAACTAGATCTAACTGCAGATATAGAGTTCAAGTCTGTAGAGCCCGAGTCCATTAGCAGAGGGAAGTGGAAGCAGGTGTCCAGGAGGGATAAGGGGTCTAGGTCTTTGTCACCGGAACAGCAGCATATGAAACAGACAGTCCCCAAGAAAGGAGTGGGACAGATGAAGAGCAAAGAAGAAAATAGAGATGATCAGGAGTTGAATGTTCTTTACGGGGAAAGCAGGAGAAGTGAGAGGATAGAGCTAAAGTTACCTTCCCCAGTATATTTGCTCCTAGGGCAGCCTGACTAGAACTGTGGGTGTAGAGTCTGTTCCTATAACTGACCTGACCATAAGCTAATTCAAAGAGGAACATTTTGAGCCTAATCTTAAATGTAGAGACTGTGTCAGCGTCTTTGACATGAGCAGGAGCTGATTCCATAACAAAAGAGCTCGATAACTAAATGCTCTGCCTCCTATTGTGCTTTCAGAGACTCTAGGAACATCTTGAGAACAAAGTGTATGGTTTGGATAATACGGAACTATTTTGTCTTTGATTAAAAGAAGGAGCCATGTCATGTAAGAAGGAATTTAATTTGACTTACTAAGAGTGGGAAAAACACATCTGCACAGTATGGAAGAAGAAAGAAGGAAATTTGGTATACTTTTTGATGAGGAAATAATGTCCTAATGAAGTTAAAAACGTTACATTTGCATACTAGGTTGGCTCAACTTCCACAGTCTCTCCCACCTGATTTTGGGAGCGAGGAAGTATGTATTTAAATCAGGCCTGTCCTGTCAGCGGTGATAAAAGTGTGTCTCAGACTGTGACGTGAGCTTCATGTTTTATGGAGCAGAAAGAGAGAGAGAGAACAGAGAGAGAGAGAGAGAGAGAGAGAACAGAGAGAGAGAGAGAACAGAGAGAGAGAGAGGGTCTGTCGCCTCAGGGCAGGTGCCAGGACACGTCTCCTTGTCTCCTCATTTCCTTACATCCTTGTCTTGTGTCTCCTTCTCGCCTGAGCAGAGGATCACCTGTCTCTCACCTGTGGCCCATTCCCTCCACTCTTTAATTAAACATAGATCTACAACAAAAGAGACAATATACAAGGTTATATGTATTTCAAGCCAAACCAAAAAGCCTTTATTAGTCTGGGCTAAATAACTGTAAAATCATTATTTGGTAAAAAGCATGAGCTGATATTTTCCTCACATGTAGTGCCTTCTTCACTGGATTTTACACTATACTAGACCTTTTTTTTTTACCTGATCAGGGGAAGTGGCATCACCAGGGAGGGAACATTTATAAACCAGCAATTAGGGATGGATCAATATGGAATTGGATTTTTCTTTTAGTTGGTACTGATATCCGACAATTTGGTCCCTGCTGTGTTCGATAACCGATACTTTCTGATACCAGTGCTTACATTTCAAGACATACCAGTAACATTTTGATTTTGTGAAATGTCTTTGTAAGTCTCCATGAAAAAACTTCATTTATGATTATGGCTGTAATTGTTAACAAAGATTGTGAAGTAGTTGTGATTATTAACCATTACTCATAAGTGAAGCTGTAAGTAGGTAGTAGTAGTAGTGGTAAAGTAGGTTCCAGACTGATCTTTACAACTGTAGAAGTCTCACTCATACAGTATATCTCACCCTGACCGTACGCAGCATTGAGGCTCGTGAGGTCTGGACCGCGTTAACTTCTGCTAACAACAACTGCAGCGTTATTCCATTATGTTAATGTTACTATTTTTCAATATGAAGGAAGCGAGATATTAGGCAGAACAATGTCAAAGTTTGGCTGTTAAATAATATGTTTTCTGTACATACTGTAGATCTGACAAATCTAATCTTGTTAATTGAATATAATTATATAAAATTACATCCATAAACTGAGAGACACCATAGCATGTCTTGACTCAAAACAAGAACACTTGATAATTAATTGATCACCAATGTAAATGGTGTTATTGTCATTTCTAAAAATGTCCTAATTCCTATTTTAGTCAAATAAATTTGGACCTCGCTATTAGCAAGGAGCGTTAATGCTCTGCACTCTTTCTAAGCAAATAATTGTGATTTCAATTCTTCTCTAATAAATCAGGATTATTTTTTATCATAATCAAATTTGAAGTATTGGTTCTCAGCTGTCTCTTGAGCATGCCTTTTCAGTTTCCGTGCATTGACCTGACTATATCTCTACATTTTGGTCGACATGACATACGACCAATCAGCTTCTTTGTTTCATGTGCATCAAGCAAATAAACTAATCTGATTGGCCGGTTCGTTGTGGAGTTGATCTGAAACGCAGGCGGAGGGAAGTGGTGACCAGACCCACTCTTTGCAGTTTGCTGAAGCATGAGCTCTGGATTAAAATGTTTTAATTGTATTTTTTTTTTTTTTTTAAATGAGTGTTTTAGGTTTGATAATGGTATTTACTCAAGAGAGCTAGAGGAAAAGCACTGATGAAGTTGGTTAGCTGTTTTGAAATCCATAGCACAAAACACAAAACGCCTTAAAACGTGCAATTTTAGTTGTTTTTACACATGTAAGAAAACATTATGATGAAGAACATATTTTGTAAAGTACATTTGCTTGTGGCTAAATGTGCTTATAAACCAAAACACATTACAGGGGAAGCAGTGCCTTGCCTTTCAGACCAAATCATTTGCAACAATAAAGCGTGGATCCTCCTGACGTGCGCCTCTGCGCTGTCGACACGTCACGACCAGCAGCGCATAAATAACTCATGTGCATCTGTGTTTCTGCCTCGGGGCTTCAGAGGTAATCCCCACCTGCCCCGGACTTCCCCAAACCAGCTGCTGTCAATCAAACATGTCCCGCCCCCAGAGCTCTGCATGAAATGGTCAGCGCCGGTCTCTCAGTAAGGAGGTCGAAATCAACATCTTCAACACCAAATCGACTATATTTGGTGTTACAATGTTCTTGCTTTTTGATTTTAAAAATAAACCCAACAATAACATCAAGAACAGTGTGAGGAGCAAAGACCTTATCAAACACAAATGCCATGACAAATCAGTGTTTCCCCTACTCTTCTACAAGCAGGGTAAATTATATCACACAACTTTAATTTCCAAAAGTTTTAGAATGTCATTAGAGTAGTTAAACAACTTTAATAGGCATTAAACGTTTCAATTACCATTAATAATCATAAGTAACTTTTCTATATGTGACCCAAGCAGCCCTGCCAGACCAACAAACATTGGGAAAACTGCAGAAACAATACATTTTGAATGACAATTTATGTAAAATCTGATCTAGACTTTACATATTCAGTCCACTTAGAGCAAGTTGTGTTGAAATCAAGATTTTCTGATCTGTTTGAGGAGAGTTTGCATGTTCCTTCCATGTTTCTATGCGTTTTGTACAGATACTCCAGCTTAAGCTCCAATAACACGCATGTATAGATCAATTAGGCTGGGGCCAAATTGATCGGAGTCAGAGTTGGTCAAGGGCCACTTTTTAAAGATAGGTCTGTGTTATTTTCAAATGTTAAGCTAAAGCTAATAAAGCACATTTACCGTCTGCCCAGATATACATTGTAACACATTATTTTACACTGCATTATAATATAAAGTACAGACTGTCACTGCAAGAAAATGTTGTACAAATTGTTTGCAATTTGCTGCATTCCAGTGCATTTTGTTTTTTAGTCACATCTCAGCGATATAAACCTTTACATTTCTGTAGGCTTGTTATGCATTCAGGCTGATGTGACTCCTATTGTTAGTACTTGACTGCAGTCTGGGAACTGTAGTTCACATATTGACCTGCTTTTATCAGAAGCCCACTATTAATAATAATCAGAAATCATCTCAGAGGCAGTATGAACTCATGTTGTGGCTCCAGGTTGACACGCCTGATCTACAGTTTTGTTTGTTTAATGACAAATACACCATTTATACAGCATTGCTTTTAAGCTTTTTGATGATGACATCATATACCTGAAAATAAAAACATATTTTAATTTCCCTCAAAATTTAAAGAAAAGAGACTTAATAAGCAGCTAAAGCTAAATATTACTTGGACCTACCAGTAGCGCTCCACCACAAACCAAAGGATATGTTTCTGCCACTTGTTTCTGTTTGGGGTCTCAGATGACTGGAGCCTATCCCAGAGACTTTGGGCATTAGGCGGGGTAACACCCTGGACAGTGGTCAGCAGGGTTAACACACAGAGACAGACTGCCAAACGAGAAATACATTCTTGTTTTTGGAGATGAGAAAAAGAGAACCCACAGGGAGAACATGCAGTCTTGGATAGACCATTGCTGTGATTGGTTAAACAAACTAAGGTAGGCACTAGTTGACAAATTACCCTAACCAGCTCCTCGAGGTTTTCATTAAATGTCACACTTTTTCCATCTGGCCTATTACTATTGTAAACCTAACTGTGTGCACTACTAAACAGTGCAACGATGTTTCATAATGTTTTTACTGGCACTTGTGTTTTGTCCCCAGAGAAAAAAGTCTGGAGGTTCCTGATCTTTTGTGTTCTCATTCTATTATTTTTTTTATTCTATAACCAGTAAATCTCCAGTAAAAGTCTGTGGACGCCCCCTCTCAGAACGCCGGCTCTAAATATACACAAATGTGTCCTGTTAGCGAGCACAGCCCCAGGGCTCAGTTTAATTGGCAGATTCAGACTGTCATCCGCGAACGCTTCCTCCCGATAATCTGACAGCGGCAGACTGTGGAGGTGTGCAGAGGGAAGTCTCCAAAATCACACCAAACATGGGATATTTTTATACAGATATTGCAGTTCAGTCAAACAGCGTCATGAGGTTTGTGCCGGTTCAAGCCTGGATAAATGAGAGTGAAGACATTCAAGTAGAACTGAAAAGGTTTAAAACTATGTGAGCTTTAATTTATGTCTCATGTAGTCAGAGTTTGACAGCCAAACATTATCAGAGCTGCAACTAACGATTCTTTTGGTACTTGATTAGTTGGGCCATTATTCTGTCAGATAAATTGATTAGTTGTTTAAAATGCAACGGTCACTTGAATACTGCTGAGCTACAATACAATAATAAAAATTTTAATCTTGTTTTGAGAAGGTTTTGACTGTCTTAAGATATAATTTGCCAATGGAACACGATATATAGCTTGTAGTTTGACTTAGAAAAAGGAAATTCAGCATGTCTTACTTGAAAACAGTTACCGCGTACTTGCCTATGTAGCTTGTCAGTGCTCTTGTCAGAGAAGGAAAGCAGATGCAGCGAAAAAGAGCCCGTGCGAGGGTCGTGGAGAGGCGGTATATGTGCTGAAGACAGACCTGGAGCGTGAGACGAAAACGCATATCGCCTACAGTTGGACACAAACACGAGGACAGCTCGCTTTTACCGGGCGCAGACACTTGGACAGCTGTCCTGCATGTTCACGGTGTAATAATACTGATTGTGGAGTGCTTCAAACTTTCTTTTCTTCTGAACACGCAAATTTTAATGGACTATACAAGTCTTCAACACTCGAGGATGCTTTGGAAGATTTGCTTTGTGTGTCTCCTCCTCTACAACGCAGGTAAGACACTGGACACTGTTTTGTTGTTGCTGGTTTACTTTGTGAGAATGAAATGTGTTTTGACTGAAAGACACAAACGCCAGAACAGATTCAACTGTTTATTGAAGAGAAAGGTAAACCACAAACAACCGACTATACGGAAAGCCACAAATACACATCCTTTTTAGTCTTTTGCACTTTCATAGCGTTATAATCTGTTCAGCGCTTACACATGAAACAAACTCTCATTAGTGTTTGCGCATGTTTTCCGTGTTTGTTTCGGTAGTTTTAGTTTATAAGCGAGGAGCACATCAGCGAGGAAATATTTATGAATATTCCTTTTACATCGACTATTCCGATTGGCCTTCACATGAGCAGATATTCAGTTTGGAAAAGGAATAAACCAGGGCTCATTTTCGGTTTATTAATAAACAGAATATGAGCATATTTGTTTTTTGCAGGTGTTTACCAGGCCATGCGCAATCAGGATATTGAAGGTTTATTATGCCGCGTTCATGTGGTCCTCGGGAACTCGGGAAAATTTTGTTCCAAGTTGAAAAATGCACATGAACGCTCAAACATCTCGGTACAACTGCTCGGTAACTCGGGACACACGGAGCTGCCCGAGCTCTGCACCTGACGTCACTGACACATGGAGACTGATGAAAATCAGTTAGAAAATAAATACTAACAACCTTTAACGTTAGTTTTTGGACAGGCATCAGATCTCACTGTTAGGTCTATTAACCTCTGTTAAATAGTGCTGTGTCATTTATTTATTATGTTTAACAACAACATCCCGATTTTCCGAAGTAAAAAGCACATGAATGCAAACTAGGACGGAACCCCTATCTCTCATCTCGGAAACAAGAGCACCCGAGGACCACATGAACGCAGCATTAGTTGCATGTATACGCACTAAATCAACAAACAACCAATGAAATTAAACAAACACAGTCACATGACTCAGACTCTCGTTGCCTCAGAGACCAAAGTGTATTTACCTTTAAACATTTTCTCTTTGATAACTATTGTAACAGTTTGTGAGCGATGGCGTCTACGGAGGACCAGATAATGGACCAGCTGAGATCTTTTGTGCAGCAGAGGTTGTGGACGGCGGCGCAGGAAATTCTGGAACAAGTGGACACTCTGATTTTGGACGGAGAGAACCAGGGAAGCCAACAGGACTGTCCCAGCACAGAATCAGGTCTGTGAGCTAAAAACACACTAAACAGATGAATAGAATATGGATAGATGTTGTTAAAAGGGCTGTAATTTTGCAGTAGTAGTTTGTTCATTTTAACCAGAAACTGTAGAAAAGCAGCAGGATGTAAGATTGACAGTTTATCATCATATTTATGTTTTAAGTTTGTTTTATTGAATCCATTCTGCAGTAAAGGCCCAACAGATCCAGTTTAGCAACATTAATTTATTTCTAGGGTGTAAGTTTTGAATAATGCTGTGTTCACATGATGGCGTCAAAGGAAACAGGTTTCATTAAAGTGTATCCATGGCAACCTAAAGCAGCTCCATGTTGTGTTGGAAGATTCTAATAAAAATCTCATACAAACTTTAAACTGCAAAATTCTTTTAATATTGTGATAATTGAACCTTTTTGTATCTGTTCAGTATTAATGCCTCTCTTCAACCAAACTATTGTAACAAAGCCAGAAAAAATATTTTTTAATTTTAGCTAAATTCTTCTTTTATTGAACCCACTGCAAATCCTTAATGTGTGTTAATGACACAAACACAGTTTAATTCTGCAGAGAAATCCAGCCCAGAGCAGTGTTTTTAAGATGAATATTAAAATTCAACATTCAGAGGAAACATGCCTAGACCCAGAGAAGTTCCACAAATCAATAATTATATGGTTAATTACTTCCCTCTGGCTCTGAATTATATGACCTTGTTTTACATTATGTTTAATTTCCACAGTTATTCTATGTTTGTTATGGCCGTCATAACCCTGAGTCTCTCTACTCTTTATACCAGCTTGATTTTAACCACTGCAGTTGCCGTGACCCGGTTAGCATATACGTTTCCCAAATCTCTAAATTTGACCAAATTAACCTAATCCTAACCCTAATCCTGACCTGGACAAACTACGACCCAGGATCTGGTTTAATCAGCCTCAAACATGTTTTAAGAAACAGAAATGCATGAAGAAAGACAAAACTTGACAATAAACATTGCAATATTGAGATTTTTTATTGACTCTGTTTTGTCCCGCCCACTTTGTAGGAAGTGCACTTCCTGTTTGCTCGGTGAAGGTAGCTACCATGTTTGTTTGTCTTGTGGGGCAATTTCAAATAGATGTAATTTAGCCTGTAAAACATCGACTGAGTTCTGCAGACTAAATGCAGCTAAGCAGGAAGTGCACTTCTTAGAAAAGTGGGCGGGACAAAATTAGGCTCGGGAAGCGTCTGTGGTTATGGAAATAATGGCAAATCCTCCATGGTTGTTGTCAGTTTAGCAGAACTTCCATAGGAATACATTAGACAAAATGATAGTTTACTGGGTCAGTAATTTAGACATCCCAACGTAAAACTATTATTGTCTACTGAACTAATAGAAACTCTATGGTTGGTTTATAATGTAAATGTGTCTCTCTCTGTCTCGACAGTCGTCTCTGAGGTCTGCGTCACTTTACCAGACGTGAATCGGCCAATAGCAGCTCCAGCAGCACAAGAGGCCCACTTCAGTCCAACCAGCGACACTTCTGATCAGGACAAGCTCCCAGAAGAGATAAAACAGGAAGGAAAGGCAGATGTAACACAAGATCAGAGCTTTGTCCAGGACGTAGGAACAGTCAGCCAGATCGAGATCAGCTGCAGACAACTTCCCATCTCTTGACAGTGACGACAAATCCAAAAGAAGAGGAAAGTTTCAGTGCTGCAGTCCAGGAAGCCGCTGCACTGCTGCCAGTTTTGTGGAAAAAGATTCATGTACCAGTCTCAACTTAAGATCCACACGCGAGTTCACACCAGAGAAAAACCCTATCGCTGTGACGTCTGTGACAGATCGTTCCAGACTCGCTCCATCCTCACGGTACACTACCTGACTCACAGCGAAGAAAGACCCTACTCTTGTGACGCCTGCACAAAGTCTTTTAAATCCAGCTCAGGACTGAGGACACACAAGCGCACACACACGGGCGAAAAAACGTACACATGCGGCGTCTGCAGGAAGTCTTTTACTTCCAGCTCAAATCTGAAGGTGCACAAGCGCATACACACAGGCGAAAAACCGTACACATGCGACGTCTGTGCAAAGTCCTTTATTTACAGCTCAACTCTGAGGGAGCACATGCGCATACACACAGGCGAAAAACCGTACACATGCGATGTCTGCAGGAGGTCTTTTATTTCCAGGTCAAATCTGAAGAGGCACAAGCGCACACACACGGGCGAAAAACCGTACACATGCGGCGTTTGCGCTAAGTCATATTCATATTTGTGGAACCTGAACACACACAAGCTCAGACATGCACACGTGACACCGTTTCCTTGCACCGACTGCGATAAGTCATTTTTGAGAAGCAGTGATCTGGAGCTGCACAGGCGCACTCACTCTGAAGAAAAGCCCCACACGTAACGTCTGCGGAAGGTGTTCAGTCCAAGTCAAAGCCCGAAGAATCACCAGTGCGCGCCAAAGTGTCCCAGCGAATCTCCTGCAGAAGATGTCGAGCAGAGCAGCGATCCGAATGCATTTCCACAACAGAGATCGAACTGCTGCAGCTAAAACCAACTTCATTTCACCACAAATAAAAAGCATTATAAATGTATAACCTGGGTATCTTCATTTATTTCAGAATAATTCATCTTAAAGTGTGTATGACAGGTTCATTATTGTCTTTTGTTTAGTAAATATGACACACGTGGAGGGGAATTCACAACTGTTACCTAGCAAACACATTGTAAATCTGGGTCAAAATCAACATAAAAACAACAGGAGTGACAATAGCTGTGTCTCCACCCTTAAAAAATGTGCATTTTGTCAAAATTTGCATAAGTAAAGCGAATAAAAAGGCGAACTAATCTCCTTTTCCATCAAAGTCATGTCAAGGTGTTGTTATGGCAACATGAGCTGTGTCATAACACTGCTGATCCTGCAGAGGGCGCAGATTCTTTATATAAGTTGTTAGCTGCAGAATGCTCCGTCTTGTGAAACTTGAGTCGGTTGTTTTCACTTTTTTAATGCGATAGATGTTTTTACTGTCTGGAGCATTTTGGACAAAACAAGTCAGTCTGTAAGGATTATTTTGCTTTGTTCATCACCTCAGTCACTCCTCCAGAGCTGCTGCAGCAGGTGTGTAACCCGACTACACAGTATCACAAGAAAGAGTACATTTACCTCAACACAACAAAAGCCTATTCTGACCATGATTTAACGCTTTCTTGCGTACTTATGTTATGTTGTATGTTTAGCACGATATGAAAAAGCAAAAAAATGACACAAGGTTTCACAGCGTAAAAATGACACAGTTTTGGTTGAAGCCACGTGAGGACTTGCCTGGAAAATCTAGACACATATAAATAATATTATCGTCTGGCCACGTGTCCTCTTCAAGTTTCTACTTCTGTGATTGTCAGATTAATTAGTCGATCAGAGACACGCATGGTTTGCCGTGTTAAAACCAACATGGCTGCTTCTGATGAAAAAAATGCATGAAAAAAAATATCACGTGGAACTGAAAAACATCTTGAATTTCTGCAGAATCAATGAGCGGTTTTATGTGAGGTGAGCAAAGTTAGATTTTGATCTAAATGACAGACAACCAATCAGCTTCTTTGTTTCATCTGCGTCACGAAAATAACTTAATCTGATTGTCTGGTTTGATGTAGATTTGATCTGGCGGGGGGGGTGGTGACCAGACCCACTCTTCGCAGTTTGCTGAAGCGTGGGGACATTTTCTTTAGGGGAAACGGGTAAGTTTAGGCTTCAAGTTACTAAAATGGGTAAGTTTATGTCTGGGGCTTGGGGCAGGTTATGATTAGAATCAGATTTCGTTGATATTCATAAATAAGAACACATTTTAACAACCACCATAGAAATTAACTGGGACTGCGACGTGTGCCATAATTAAGCAAAACAGCTGTGAACTCGTGCTAATCATACACAATTTACATGTCCTGTAATGTCGTGGTAAATGTACGCTTTCTTGTGAGATCAGGCTCAACTCGAGGGTTCTGTGGGTTTTAATTCGCTTCATGAGTTAATGCGAATAACTGTGTTTCAAGCTTTTAAAATTCGCTTTAGCCATTAAGTGCATAAAACAAAATCCACCTCAAGAGCGTATATAAGCGACTCTAAATGCGATATTTGGCGTTTCCACCTCCCGAGACTCATTCTATATTTCCTAATTTGCATTAAAATCAACGAGATGGAAACGCAATTAATGACGCCGAGGCTCAGACCGTGAGGCTTCCATGCTAGCCAAGCAGCAGCCAGTCGTGCCACAATCCTCCTGAGACGGCAAAGTCCGATCCGTACCACCATCACCACTAGTCACCACCGACCCAGGCGGCGACAGCAGCACCACTGCCACTAATGTAACCAGCCCGATCTCACAAAAAAGCTTACATATACCACGACATAACGCAACATGTAAATTATGTATGATTTGCACGAGTTTAAGGCTCTTTTGCGTAATTATAGTACGCGTCACAGTCCCCGTTTATTTCAATGGTGGTTGTTAAGACGTGTTCTTATTTATGAAAATTAACAAAATCCTGATTCTAATCTTAACCTGCCCAAGCCCCAACCCTAATCTTAAACATTTGAGTAACTTTATGCCTAAACTTACCTGTTTCACCTGAAGAAAACGTCTCCACGTGGCTTCAACCAAAACCCGTGGCATTTTTACGATTTTTCATATCGTGCTATATTCACGGCGTAACATAAGTACGCAAAACAGGACTAATATCGTGCTAAAAAACCGCTATTTTTGTGTCGTGCTATATGTACGCCTTCTTGTGAGACTGTGTTGATGTAACCGACCCTGAGTGTGAGTGTGACAAAGGAGCTAGGCAAAGAATCTAACCCAGCTCACATTCATGTTGACATCACAGGTTCAGGGGTTACGGTGCATTCGCAACAGTTTAGTGGTCACCGTTTCACTCAAAAGATAAAAGTGCTGAAACAAAAAACACGGATTGAGTGGCAGTTGTTGTGAAAAGTTTAAGAACCACTGTTATCAAACTCACAGACAAAACATTAACACAGAACATTTAGTGAAATATTAACTATAATGTTCACGATGTTTTACTGAAAATGTAGTTTAACCTGTAATCAAACCTAAACAGCAGTCAAATCAATCAACAAACAACCAATGAAATTAAACAAACACAGTCACATGACTCAGACTCTTGTTGCCTCAGAGACCAAAGTGTATTTACCTTTAAACATTTTTGCTTTGGTAAACTATTGTAACAGTTTGTGAGCGATGGCGTCTACGGAGGACCAGATAATGACCAGCTGAGATCTTTTGTGCAGCAGAGCTTATGGACGGCGGCGCTGGAAATTCTGGGACAAGTGGAGACTCTGATCTTGGACGAAGAGAACCAGGGAAGCCAACAGGACTGTCCCAGCACAGAATCAGGTCTGTGAGCTAAAACACACTAAACAGATGAATAGGATATGGATAGATGTTGTTAAAAGCGCGGTAATTTTGCAGTAGTAGTTTGTTCATTTTAACCAGAAACAGTAGAAAAGCAGCAGGATGTAAGATTGACAGTTTATCATCATATTTATGTTTTAAGTTTGTTTTAGTTTAATCCATTCTGCAGTAAAGGCCCAACAGATCCAGTTTAGCAACATTAATTTCTAGGGTGTAAGTTTTGAATAATGCTGTGTTCACATGATGGCGTCAAAGGAAACAGGTTTCATTAAAGTGTATCCATGGTAACCTACAGCAGCTCCATGTTGTGTTGGAAGATTCTAATAAAAATCTCATACAAACTTTACACTGCAATATTCTTTAAATATTTTGATAATTGAACCTTTTTAATCTGTACAGTATTAATGTTTCTCTTCAACCAAACTATTGTAACAAATTGTTTTTACATTATTTTCACTTTCCACAGTTATTCTATGTTTGTTATGGCCGTCATAACCCTGAGTCTCTCCACTCTTTATACCAGCTTGATTTTAACCAACACAGTTGCGGTGACTCGGTCAGCATAAACCTTTCCCAAATCTCTAAATTTGACCAAATTAACCTAATCCTAACCCTAATCCTGACCTGGACAAACTACGACCCAGGATCTGGTTTAATCAGCCTCAAGCATGTTTTAAGAAACAGAAATGCATGAAGGAAAGACAAAAACTTGGACAATAAACAGTGCAATAATGAGATATTTTATTGACTGTATTTTGTCCCGCCCACTTTGTAGGAAGTGCACTTCCTGTTTAGCTCTGTGAAGGTAGCTACATGTTTGTCAGTCTTGTGGGGCAATTTCAAATAGATGTAATTTAGCCTGTAAAACATCGACTGAGTTCTGCAGACTAAATGCAGCTTAACAGGAAGTGCACTTCTTAGAAAAGTGGGCGGGACAAAAACAGGCCCGGGAAGCGTCTGTGGTTATGGAAATAATGGCAAATCCTCCATGTTTGTTGTCAGTTTAGCAGAACTTCCATAGGAATACATTAGACAAAATGATAGTTTACTGGGTCAGTAATTTAGACATCCCAACGTAAAACTAATAATGTACAGAATTTAATCTACTGAACTAATTAGGCTCGGAAAGCGTCTGTGGTTACCATGGAAATAAAGGCAAATCCGCCATGTTTGTTGATAGTGAGCAGAACTTCCATAGGAATACATTTAGACAAAACGATTAAAGAAAGTAAACAAAACAGCCGTGGAGCAGCCCAATAAACTGCTGGGTCAGTACTGGTAAGTTTATCTATCACTACAATATATAGTGTCAAAATGTGATTTAATAAACGCTATTTTCGGTATTTAGCATTTTGAAATCTCCATTGGTTTAACATTACACCAACTGAACATTCTACAGCTGTATGATGTCTTGATCCCGAGCCAATAGAAACTCTATGGTTGGTTTGTAAAGTAAATGTGTCTCTCTCTGTCTCGACAGTCGTCTCTGAGGTCTGCGTCACTTTACCAGACGTGAATCTGCCAATAGCAGCTCCAGCAGCACAAGAGGCCCACTTCAGTCCAACCAGCGACACTTCTGATCAGGACAAGCTCCCAGAAGAGATAAAACAGGAAGGAAAGGCAGATGTAACACAAGATCAGAGCTTTGTCCAGGACGCTAGGAACAGTCAGCCAGATCGAGATCAGCTGCAGACGAACTTCCCATCTCTTGACAGTGACGACAAATCCAAAAAGAAGAGGAACATTTCAGTGCAGCAGTCCAAGAAGCCGCTGCACTGCTGCCAGTTTTGCGGAAAAGGATTCATGTACCAGTCTCACCTTAATGTCCACACGCGAGTTCACACTGGAGAAAAACCCTATCGCTGTGACGTCTGTGACAGATCGTTCCAGACTCGCTTCAGCCTCACGGAACACTACCTGACTCACAGTGAAGAAAGACCCTACTCTTGTGACGTCTGCGCGACGTCTTTTATTTCCAGCTCAAGACTGAAGACACACAAGCGCACACACACGGGCGAAAAACCGTACATGTGCGACAAATGCGGGAAGTGTTTCACCTTTAACTGTTATCTCATTAGACACATGTGCACACACACAGGCGAGAAACCTTACACTTGCAACGTCTGTGCAAAATCGTTTACCTCCAGCAGTTATCTGAAGACGCACAAGCGCATACACACAGGCGAAAAACCGTACACATGCGACGTCTGCAGGAAGTCTTTCACCTTTAGCTATGGTCTCATAAGCCACAAGCACACTCACACAGGTGAGAAACAGCACTCTTGTGACGTCTGCAGGAAGTCTTTTATTTCCAGCTCAAGGCTGAAGAGGCACATGTGCACACACACAGGCGAAAAACCGTACACATGCAGCGTCTGTGCAAAGTCCTTTACCTCCAGCTCAACTCTGAAGGTGCACAAGAGCGCACACATGGGTGACAAACCGTACACATGCGGCGTTTGCCCAAAGTCATATTTACGTTTGTGGAACCTGAGCGTGCACAAGCTCAGACATGCGCAATTGACACCGTATCCTTGCACCGACTGCAATAAGTCATTTTTGAGAAGCAGTGATCTCGAGCTACAAAGCCCGAAGAATCACCAGTGCGGTCCAAAGTGTCCCAGCGAATCTCCTGCAGAAGATGTTGATCTGAGCAGCAAGCCAAAAGCAGAAGAGGGGAAGATTTCGTGTGGGTTGTGCGGGAGGAAGTTTGTTTGTGAGCCCAAAGTCCGAGCTTACCTGGAGCGTCTGCAGGGAGAGAAGGTGATTAACTGCGGCCTGTGCATTTCCACAACAGAGATCGAACTGCCGCAGCTAAAACCAACTTCATTTCTCGACAAATAAAAAGCATTATAAACTGTATCTAACTTGGGCATCTTCATTTAGTTCAGAATAATTTATCTTAAATCCCATTTAACTTAGCTTGGAGTGAAAGTCCTTGGGGTAAACATTTATCACAGTTTTACAGCAGTTAAGTTGCAAATTATGAGGAAATTGGCAAAGTTGAAACTGCAGGAAGTTATCTGAATTCTAAAACAGATTCTCTACACGTCTTGTCAAAAAGCGCCAAAATGCAAAGACAATTTACACAAACTGACTCAATATGTCATACTGTATTTGCTGGACAAAATACAACTACAAACCTCATAAACAACAGCCAATCTAGGTGAAAACAAGCTAAATGTTTGGTGAAAGCTTAAATCATGTTTACTGTGTTTTACTGAAAATATGGTCAAACCTGCCATACACACTTTAAGCTCACTGAGAGATCCAGGATGTATTTAGACAGAACACTTCAGTTGTACCTCCGTCCCTGGTCCAGAGTGTGCTGCGCCCTCACGGCCTTCTGACTTCACACAAAACAGACAAAAGGCCCGGGCACTTTTTTATGTCCCGCTCGACTTTAATGGAGTGTGATTGTGGTTGTGTCACTGTTTGATTCAGTGTCTCCTCAGCGCAGACAAAGAGCTGACCCCCTTCTGCTGACCTCCCTCACCCCGAGGCGCTTCCTCCGGGGCCGGCTCAGGGGCCGCTGTACCCAGGGCCCCATCACAAGAGACTACAAGGACTAATTAAGAGTGCGATAGTGTGAGCACGGATTTCAACAGCTGCTGGAGGTCTAACGAGGGAGCACTTAATAATGGTGAAGATGTAAAATGCACGTATAACCAATAGAACATCTATCACTGCAAAAATGATTTAGGTTTTAAATCTGACAATTTCCTTTTTTGAATCCCTCAACACATGTGTTTATAATTTTTGGCTGTAACTACGACAAAAAAAAAAAACACTTCTTACAAACAGCAAAGTGAAACTGGAGAGGACCACCCAAGCTCAGCCAATCAGAGCGCAGCATCCAGCTACTAATGAGAACTAAAATTCTTTATTATTCAATTCTGACAGTAGGCCTGTCAGTGGTCTCATTTTTTCATTATCTGCTGCATTTGCCATACTATTGAGTGGAAAGCACCAACACTACTAAATTATAATTAAAAAAGTTAGCTACACCAACTTTAAAGATGGCCAGAGTGAGCCAGACCAATCACAGCGCAGCATTGCCAATGGATGTATTCTGGCCTGTTTGAACAGAATTACTATCTGACACAGAGGAACAAATTTGAGCATTTTTAGAAAGACAACAATGTTTTTCTAGACTGTGTTTAAAAAAATGTTTGTTGTCAGTCTTGGTTAAAAACAGTTGTATAGATTTGTAACAAACTTGTAAACATGGTAAACAGAAAAAAAAAATCTCAAAATATGAACTGTGGACATGTTGAGGCCCGTACAAGGAGGCCTCTATTGGCCTGTTAACCGGTCAACCAAATCCACTATATTCCTAAGTAACTCACTGGCCATAGCAGCGGCTTTCCCAAATTTGAGTTAGGCTGTGTGAGACAAAATTTGGCACTGTTAGGCCCAATCCCAATCCTTTGTCTTACCCCTACCCTCGATTTTGTTCGTTCACGAGAGATGAAGGGGTGTCCAGATCCTCTTTAGCGTTAAGGGGAAGGGGTGTACAGTGTACACCCCTTACAACGAAGCAAATTCAGATGCACACTTCCAGACGAAAGACGAAGGGGTAGGAGGAGTTTGATCAAACCAGGAAACGTTTGGCTCAGCTTTTTGAGCAAGTAGTGTGAATGCAACGATGCTCAGGTTCAAAACTTGTGTCAGTGGCGAGTTTTTCATGTTCAATTAGAAAATACATCTTAACTGCAATTAATCAACTAGACCTAGCTGTACAGCCTCAGAGCTGTGAACTTCTCCACACGTCAGGATTGCTCCTACACAAACTCACATCACTCACAAGCTCTCATCTTTGGTGCTGTCAATCAATGTCTGTTCACACCACCGGCATCTCCCACTTGTGCGAGTCTGTTTGAGGTTCAGTTGTGGGCAGAGTAAGTCTCTTGACCGCATGTTTAGCCTCACTTTAAAGAAGCGCAGTTGCAAAGCAAAGAAAATATGTATTTTCCAATGTTTGGAAGGTGGTTGATGGCCCGGATTTAACTGGTTGGATTGTATGATTTAACTGTATGTTGAATAGCCTCGATGTATACAGATGCTACAAGTAATTACACATTTTCATGTGCAAACTTGGCAATTATCCAACTATTAGGTAAAAATCCCAAAGTGACTTGTATCTGCCCTCTCCAAACCTCCTCTCACATTGATAATTAGTTCATTTGCTCTGTATCTTTGCTCTGACATGTTGAGAGTTATTATTCTCAGTGTGAAGTCTGCTCTGATGGCTCGTCTATAGAACCGGCTCGTGGGCATGTCTAATGGTGTTGATGGTCTCATTTGTCCCGCAGTCCACAGCTGATCAGTGAAAGAGCTCCATCTGCCGCGGGACGTCCCAGACAGGCTAGCCCCATCCAGACAAGTGCCCCAGAGCATCATAGGACAGAGACATCAGGGACAAAGTGTGCTGAGGGGGGCAATCTCGCAGATAAAGGCTGCTATTAAAACTGCACCAACAGCCCCAGAGAAAATCAGCTGTGGAAGTCTGCTCTCTGCTGACACCAAAAGAAAAGCTGAAGAACAACTCAGAAATGTGCTCTTCTACTTAAAATACGCAAATGAAAAGTAGATGAACTGTAACTTTTCTTGAACAATACCTCCTTTTGACATTAGATATGGGACCTTTTGCTCATCATTACACTCCAGTTAATCAGGAATCAAAAATTCAAGGAGTTCCCAAAAATCAGGAAGTACAATCGGCCAATCAGAACCAACCCGAGTTGAGAAGTAGACTGCTGACTTTCTCCTGCCTGCACGTTGTCGTTTGGAGCTGATAGGCAGCAACACAAGAAGTGCAGGCAGTGAGTTTTTGTGAAATATATGAATCTGGATAAACATTAGTGTTTGTCTTTCAAGCGATAATGCTTAAAAGAACTCATCCTCTTGAAATAACATAAGATATCCTTTATTTATCCCACAATGGGGGAAATTCCCAGTGTTGCAACGCACATTTTAAGAACAGCAGGGAAAATAGAAACATGCAATCAAAGAAGATAATATTAAAATAAACTATAAGAAGTTATAAGAGTTATTTACAATAAGTGTTTACTATGGCTCAGTGCAGAATATGACAGGATAGATTAAAGGGCATCAGTATATAGTATTATAGTATCATGTACAATATATGACTATGATTATGTACAACTGCCGCATATGAACAGAATAAATAACCAGTGAATAAATATGAGGTAAAAGTATGACTATGTTTAAGTACAGAACAGCATCGAGAAGGTGTAAATAGAGGTAAATAAATAATAACAGATAAAGTGACATGAGTGAGTTGTACCAGAGATGTTTCCATGGTAACACAGTATTGCACAAGATTAAATGTGATGATGTCCAGAGTTAACTGTTCTTGTACAATTGACAGCAGCAGGAAGGAAGGACCTCGGAACCGTTCCTTCACACAGTGAGGGTGAATCAGTCTGTCACTGAAGCTGCTCTCCAGAGCAGACAGGACGTCCTGCAGGGGTGAGACTCATGGTCCAGCATAGATGTGAATCTAGCAGGACCCTCCAGTCCCCACCTCCCGCACTGAGTCCAGAGGACAGCCCAGGACGGAGCTGGACTTCTTGATGACCTTGCTTCTTCCCAAACAACAAATCAGACCCACATAACAGTCTGTCAAATGAAGCCTTATTTTTTCTCTGTAGTAAAAGTGCAGCGGCATAGGGAACATACACGGTTAAAAGTCATAAGACCAATATGTTAAATAAACTTAAATCTTTGTGTTGTGAGTCTACTCAACTTAGACTTGTAAGTTATAAAACAGAAAGAGAGAGAGAGAGAGAGACTGAGAGAGAGAAGATAGGACTGAGCACCGAAAAACAGTTCCTACCGACCGAAAATGTTTCTGGAACAGAAAACATGATGCACTTTCGATGCCAATTTTAAATCTCTGCGTCAAAAAGGAGATAAGAAAAACACCACACGTGCCACATGCATGCTCTACAATGACACAAACTACTCTGCAAAAAACAGCACATACCATGTAGCCTATGTACCAAAATCCTAAATATAAACCACCAGTCTGTAACAAAAAGTAAAAAAAAAATCTGTAATCCAGCCTTCTTTATTTCTCCTCTTTCTCGAGGTAAAAGAGGGGTAAGTTTTAGAGTCAAAAGCAATAATGTCGCTCCTTTGATACAGTGCCTCGTGTGGTGAGAAAGTGAAAGTGAAAGTAAAGAGCTCCCTGTGGGAATCCACTTGCAGCTGATTCATTTGCATGCACATTTGAGTGTGTTTAAAATATAGTTAAACTTTAAAAGAACCATGATGCCATCCAAAAAGCAAGTGGTGTTAAAGTACTAGTATAGAAAATAACCTAATGAAACCAAGCCGCAGAAAGATGTAAGTGAGAGGAGAAAAAAGGGAGAGGAGGGATAGAGAGTAGCAGACAACTCATGCATGAGTTTAATTTTAATAATAAGGTAATCTGCCCTATTCCTTTTTACATTGTATGCATCTTAATTTTGAGAAAGCAAGTAGAGCTTGAGTTCAATTGGAGTGTTTCCTGTTGTAAATCCCGCCCGATGCAGGTATCTAAATCAGCGTATTGTGCATAATAACTACTGAGAACCATCCATGGACTTTGGAGTTTAGGGCAAAATAATAAGATTGTTTAGAGCGTATTTGTATTCTTTGAGCTTCTCTTTTGTATGTTGGCAACGGAAAAAAAAATACAGGTTTTATATTTCTGCTACAGTCTTGACCTTGATCTTGGTCATGTGCTGTGTGTGGTCCACAGGGGGCGCTCTCTCTCTGTGTGTGTGTGTCTGTCTCTGGAGCTGAGAACATGAAGGACACACCTGAATCTGCTTTTGTCAGTCTGTCCTTGTGCTTCACTTTTATCCCGTCTCCCTGGACTCGTGAAAAAACATCTGTTCTTTTCAAAGCTTCTGTAAACTCACTACTTTTCAGGTCGTAATTATTGGACTGAAAGAGAAAAATGCAGAATCACTGCTTTTCATTTCAGTTTAGGGACAGCGTGTTCTCTTCGCAGTATTGTGTCTATTGAGATGTGCCAGTGACAAATTCAGAATAATAGTCTCAAAAGCAGAGTTTGAAATATGAAAGCTTACATATATACAGTTGAAACAATAATCCAATGTCTGTGATTTTATGTGAATTTAACAGGATCTGCTACTTTTTACTATAGCAGTCACATTGAAATATGCTTGTTTGTCCTTGTGGTTTATTTAAGATTAGGCTCAAAACATTCCTCTTTGAAATAGCTTATGATCAGGTCAGTTAGGGACAGACTCTAAGACCACAGTTGAGCACTATCCTCTCACTTCTCCTGCCTTTCCTGTAAAGATTATTGAACTACAGTTCATCTCTAGTCTGTTCTTTGGTCCTCACTTGTTGTCTCCCATCCCACTGTCCTCTTGGGGAGTGTAAAGCTTGGTTTGCCTCCCGCACGTGAAGGCCACACGGAAATTAAGCATGGACTAGAACAGAGCAAACGCTGTCAGTGTTTATAGTTTCTGTGCCTTTCAAGCGGCTGCTTGTAGAGGGCGGTAGACGCCGACGCAGAAAAACCTGGTCCACGCGGATGGCACTTGAGGGGCGTGTCTGCCAAAATTACGTAGTTCCTCGCGGATGCGTCAAGTATGAAATAAGCTTAACTGTCTCAGATGCTGCTGTTCCAGTGACGAGGGCTGGACCACTGATTCCAGAACCCTCCCTCCTCCTGAACACCTGCCCCACGTCCTCTCCAGGATTGGCCTGTCCTGGTCCTGCTAGACAAGTCGTTTCCCTCTGCTAATGGACTCTGGCTCCACAAAAAAAAAAAAAAAAAAAAAATATATAACTTTAACCTTTGTTACATCTACAGCCTAAGGACAATTATTCATTTGCGTGTTTACGCATGATCTGCTTTGACCAATCACTGCTTCTGAATGTTTATGGTTTCATTGATTGTGTATTGTTTTATTTTTATTTTCTACCATTCATGTTGTCTAAATTAACAATCTCGGGTTGTTGTGATTTTGGGCTATACAAAAATAAATTGATTTGATTTGCAGCGTTGTATCGATTGTCATCAGAATCACATCCACATGATCATATTTCTTATGTTTAAGCTTTCGCTTGTGGTCCAAAACCCCGTCTTTTTTTCAGACTTTTCCAAAACAACCTTAGCCCTGACAAACAGCTTGTACTTTGGTGTCACCTATTCACACATTAAAGTCCCAGACATGAGCCTCACAGAATTACATCAGGTCAAACTCGAGTGAAACTTTACAGACATTTCTACCAACGTTGATTGAGTCAGTGATACACGACATTGAGCCTCATTTTTAAGATCGTCTTTGCAGAGAGTTTTCAGACACGTGCAACAGTTGAGTTTAGTCTGGTTTGTCGTAGTCTGATTACGTCCACGCTCACATCCTTCATATCTGCCCCACTTCACCGACAGTTTCTATAAAAAGTCTTGGCTCCAGATGGTTTGGTGATTATTACTCATTATCTGACGCCACAATGACAACACTCTGTCTGTGTCTGTGGTCCAAGATTAGCCCCGTGTTTATCAATGAAACTCATTTTACTAATGTACAAGCTGTCTGTTCGGTCTGGTGAAGAAGACAGTCCAGTAATGGTAATAATATTCAGTATGGAAAAAGATCAATGTCTGCTGTTATTGGTTATTTACCTTATTAGCTAACCAATGCTAATGGGACTATACATGCTCCTATACAAGTGAATTTTGAAGATGTTCCCAATGATGCATCAGTCTGGTTTATTGTGGAAACCATCAGACTTAGGGAAGGACTTACTGTATTTTGCTATAACCAATCAGTGTGGTCCAGAAATAAGAAATGTAATGTCTATGAGTGGTCGAAGCTATTACTGTACGTCATTATTTGCCACGAAGTTAAAAGAAGGAAATAGATACAGTCTGCTATCTCAACCAACACACTGCTTCATCTCTGTTCACTGATTGGCCGATTGTACTTCCTGGTTTTAGGGTACCGTCTACAGTTTTGTGATGCCTGTGCTAGTACCAGCCAGTCCATACACGTTTGACGGACACTTTACAAAGACGTAAGGGTTCGTAATCAGAGCGCCGGGTTTCAATTTCGAGGGCAAGTTTTCCAAGCGCTGAGTCAACCAAACACAGAAAATCAGGAAATTCCGTCGAAACAGTGACATGTAAATCGGATGTTATTGTAAATATGTAGCGTGAGGATTTTTCAATGGAGCGTTGGGCCTGTGAAGGCTCTCAACACGGTTTGCTTATACGTTCCTAATTGTTCAAAAGCTAGAGCCGGAACTGTTTTGGCGGCCATTTGTGATTGGATCGTTCTAACTTTGGACAATGAATCTACTGGCTCTGTCTTTGGTTTCAGACCCTTCTGCTTTCAAACAGAATGTAGGAGGCTGGTCAGGCAAGCTAGTACCTGGAGTGAAATGAAAATAAGCGGAGGTACTATAAAACTTTATTCATGGAATCATACTGCTCATCACTAAACACGATAAAGAGGATGTTTGGTGGTCAATTAAGGGGATTTTCAGTCAGTGTCTCTTTCTGCT
This sequence comes from Mugilogobius chulae, assembly GCA_038363315.1. Lineage (NCBI taxonomy): Eukaryota > Metazoa > Chordata > Actinopteri > Gobiiformes > Gobiidae > Mugilogobius > Mugilogobius chulae. The sequence goes on along the minus strand of CM076401.1, from coordinate 22,662,028 downwards.
CTATAGCATGCTACTACTAGTTGGCTGGGGAAAATTCTTTGATAAATACAACAAAATGAGACAAGAGCTAGATGTTTGAATCAGGTTTGAACCAGTCTGATGGACATGTCAATCACAAATGTTGATTTAGCAGCATTACTGAAAAAAACTCTTGTAGTTAGTTGACAACAGCGCTGGCTAGTGTTGCTGCTACAGCTTGTGTCAATCAGCCACGGTTCTTTCTGCTGTTTGGTTGCACTCGTGTAGCATGATGATGCGCCCTGACAAAATACCCCAAACAACATTACAACAAATTGCAAAAAATCTTTTACAAAAATCTTTCCTCTGGCCACACCTTGAAAATGTGGAGGGGCACATCAAACTTAAAATCACGCCAAAACTCCGTAGTGTCTAAACCCTGGATGTACACAGACCGCGAGGTCTGTTCGGTTCAAGACACGTGCGGATTTCTAGCAAAGTGCCTGTTTCACCGATGCTGTCAATTGCGATCCAGTTTCGTCCAAAGCCACACGGATTCACGTAAATTCCCGCGAGAACGCTCGTATAATGAATTGAAAGCCGCACCAGACCGCTGCGGTCTCCAGGAAAAATAGACTTCATGTGGATTCTTTCCGCTGACCCGCACTTGCATCCACATTCCTCGGAGGTCCGTGCACATGGGCGCATTGGTTTTAAGCACTTTCTAAGTTCTGCGGGACCCGTACCAAACTCACAGTCTGTGTACATCCAGGGTAAGTCTCACAAACGTTTCAGGTCTTTGGCCTCAAGTCCAAGTGAGTCCAAGTAGTATTTTTACATCTTGAATGTCTTCAGTTGCATAGATTTTTTAATATAAATTATTCCAATTAAAATACATCTCTCGTCACAAATGCTGAAGTAGGAGGGACATGTTACAGTTTGTTTAAGCAATTTATGTATGTCATAAGTCCACTTCTCTGCTTCTCTCCATGTCCAGTCACGTTGGAAGAAGATGATATGTCTCCAACTTGCTGATTAACTTTGCCATGTGTCTAAAATCAGGTCCAGTCTAGTGGAGTCCAGATGTGCAGCTGCTCTGGATCTCTGCAGACTCACTCACAGAAGGGCCTCATCTCTGCGTTCGATCTGTCCGTCTTCCCTGCTCCTGCTTCAGTCTCACAAACTCAGACTTTATGATCTGTTTGACTGAGCTGCAGTGAAACGGGGCCAGAAAGAGCAGAAAGTAAAACATGTCCCAGCTCCACAGAACAGCAAGAGAGCAAAGTATGAATGAATTAACTACAATGGACTTGGAACTGTTTTTAGAATTCAGTTTGGTCTACGATCAGGTCTCCTGCAGCTCTCACATTTGTTTCACGAGCAGATGAATATAGGGTCAGAAAGGAGAATCATCAATCTTTGAAAAAATCTCTTTTGAATGATTTGCACATGTGGTGGTGAGTGCTATGCTAATGCGTCGGCTAACATCTGTACAACACGTTGACAATGGGCTGCATAAAGCTTCGCACAAGACTTCTTTGTAGATTCTTTTTGGATTGAACATATTTCCATAAAAAATAAAACTGATATTTATGCACATAAAAAACTGTAGTGTGTTCAGTGAAAAGTAAATAAAACTGTAACACCAGGCTCACACTGCCTCTAGATCCGAATTGTCTGGATCTGGTGGCCACTACACTGAGACTGGAGTATGCATGTGTATGCATGGACTCTGTCGGCATCACTGACACATGTAGGAACTAATGATACTGGTACAAAGAACACTTGCGTTGAGTTTTCAGTTCATTTTCCCACACAATGGATAAGCACAAGACTTTTTTTAAATCCTCATTATGTAGTTGTGTACATGTCTATAATTTTTACATATTTGCAAAAATTATAGACGCGCTCGCTTGGCTTCCTGTTTGTCGTGTCTTGTTTTTACAACGACACCAAAAAGGGCTCCAGAGCTTCGACGGTCTGGAAAAAGTTGCAGCCGCCCAGGGCAGCATTTGCCAAGGGGCAGCATTTGTCGAGAAAAAGTCAGTGCCAATTTCAAAAGTCCTTCATCAGTGTGCCGTCTTGGTCAGTGGATTAAACCAAATAAAAAACGGGGACGATTTCCCAGCTATTGCTGCGTAGAAGTGGGGTCACAGCCAGGTTAATTGATAGGTAAGGCAAAACGGTCTAAAAAACACATTTTATTTATTCCCATTAATCTGTAATGATACATTTTTGCATGTACAGTATGCATCAAAGCATGTCATTAGTCGCATTTCCATTACATTTTTGCGCAAAACTTTATCGACTTAATCCAAATGTCGAAAAAGTTGAATTTCGCATTTAGGGTGTTTCCATTAATTATGTTCGAAAAATACTCTACATTTTCTAGGACAGTTTACTGATCCAACGTCACGATAAGTCAAATACCAGCCCTATTCTGTTTATTATTAATTTCATATTTGTTGATTCGCATTGTGAACAAACGCTGCTTTCATAGCGTACAGGCCCTTGTCTCGGCTACTGTCCATGGTGCTGAAGGCAGCAAACCGATCAATAAGTAGGTAAATAAGTACTTTGATAGATTGAAATATTGATGTTTGAATTATTCATTCAAAATTCTAAAACATATTACTTTTAGAGCCACAGTCTGGCTGCGCGTTTGGAATCATTCATCTCCAACAATCCTCGGCACGTTCTTGTGCGTCGTTCACGTTGCAGAAGAAACAAGCTCAAAATCTCTTACAAGAAACTGTCAGAATGTTTACAAAAACCCTCGCTTCTAGCCCTCTTCATGGCTGCTCATTCACTAGTGCACCTTTAGAGCAACCTGGCTCCACTGCGGCCTCACCCAGCGTCACACGCTGCTGCACAGGCCTCTTCTACAGACAGGTAAGACTCTGACTGTCCCAGTGTCCTCGTTAGTTCCAGCAAATTTCTGGCGCTTTGGCGTCTAAATCTAGAGAATCTTAAACGAGGTTTTTTTTTTTTTTTTACTCAAGTTGTGAATGTGGTCTGGACTTTTACTGTGGTGAAATAAATCAATGTGTTCTGAATATTGTTAACTGAAGCGCATTATCGTGTGCTTTTTAATCCAAGTGTCTGGTTTACAGATTCACATTCACACATGCAGTTTTATAACTCGTAAATCAGAAACTTGAATGATTTTGCTCATAGGTTTTCATACAACGTAAACGTTTTCATGGGCTCATTATAAAACATTATTTTCAGAGCAAGAGAAAAAAGTGTAGACCATTAACTCACCTGTTTTATTTTCCACTGAGCCTTTACATTACAAGGTCCACGAAAATCCACTGTCATGAATCCCAAAGTCTTCAATGTGTAAATCCATAATCCATAATCAGATGCAGAGGTTTCTTTCTACATGACTCCGAACATCGTTGCGCAGGACGTCCCGCTAGAACACGTAGTGTTATGGAGAGGTTTAATACAGTCTGACAGCTTAAAACTACAACTTAAGAGTAAAAAACACGGAGCTTTATGTTTCCTCCTCGCAGCAGCAGCTCTGGTTCAGTGGGACGATCGTGGCAAAGACTAGTGCTCTTTAGTCAGAGTGTTGCCAGTACGACTTAGAAAAAATGCTCATAATACGTGGATGCCTGAAAAATAATGTTACTGCTGAAAACCCCACAGACGGCAGTGTGCCGAGCGAGTCCAAGTCCAGACCCGAGATTCAGTCCAAGTCCGGTCCGAGACCCAGTCTGCACAAACAAGCGCTTTGCCGTGACCCGTGACTGCATGGAGCGTGTAAAAGAAGAGAATAAAGTTAAAAAAAAAAAAACATTCCGCCCCTCGTCTGTCGAAAACATGCTGCTCCTCTAATAGGCTAATAGATCCGTGGACCCTGCTCCGCGTTTGTTCCACTTCCGCGTTTCGTCTGTTTCTCCGTGATTTTGCCTGGATCTTGTAAATGACCTCAAAGAAAGAGCCTTTTGATATATTATTTTTGTAATCTAGTATAAACAGGGACGGCTGGTATCAATGGGCTAGGTGGGCTAAACCCCTCCTGTCATTTCAGGAAAGAAAATGTGGTTATAACTAAAATATATATTTTTTTAAATATCACCTTTAAACGTATTACTATGAATTATTGTAGTTTCAGAATTGAATTATGTCAGTTTTGTTGGAAAAAATCCTTAAAAAAAAACAAAGCAGGGCTAATTTTCTCCAGCCCGCAGCAGCTCAGCACAAACTGCAGGAGTCTATGGAGGATGATTGACAGGTGCTTGTCCCGCCTCTGTTCTGTTGCGCACAGTAAAGTTCAGCAGCGGGGCTAATTCAAATTAGCCCAAAACACATCATTGGCTCTTAAAAGAGATTGGCAGTTAGTTTGACCAATCACAAGCAGCAGTGGGCGGTTCTAAGATTCTCATTGGTTCAGAATCGTCATGTGCTTTGTACAGCGGCTTCTCAGAGCATGAACACGGAGAATACAACAGACAAGCCGATTTTAGGAATATATTTTCTTTTTTGGCGAGTTTTTGTGACGGAAACTAATTTCCTGTAAGTGTTTGTCTGGTGAGTTAGTGCTGCAGTTATGTAGCCCCTGCAGTCAAAGTTGTCACAGCCGCCACTGAGTATAAGTAATTGGTCATGCTTTTATTTTGAAGGCACTTTTTGACACAGGAAACGGAAGTTACCCGCTGTAGGCTAGTTCAAGGTGGCGCCAGAGGAGCTTGTTCACCCAGGGAATCATGCAGGCCAGAACTGCCTCTGTTTGCTTAATGATGGTACACGTCACAGTCCCAGTTCATTTCTGTGGTGGTTGTTAAAATGTTTTCTTATTTAAGAATATTAACGAAATCCTGATTCGAATCATAACCTGCCCCAGACGTAAACTTACCCATTTTAGTAACTGAAGCCTAAACTTACCCCACACTTGTCCCCACACTTCAGCAAAATGAGAAGAGAGGGTCTGGTCACCACGCCCCCCCCGCCAGATCAAATCTGCATCAAACCAGACAATCAGATTAAGTTATTTAGGAAACAAAGAAACTGATTGGTCGTCTTTTATTTTGACCAAAATCTAACTTCACTCACTTCACATTAAAATCGTTTTTTTGCTTCGCTCATTGATTCTGCAGAAATCCAAGATGTTTTTCAGTTCCACGTGATTTTTTTTTTCATGCATTTTTTTTCGTCAGAAGCAGCCAGGTTGGTTTTAACACGACAAACCATGCATGTCTCTGATTGGCTAATTAATCTGACAATCACAGAAATAGAAACTTGAAAGAGGGACACGGTGGCCAGACGATATATTATTTATGTGTCGTCTGTATCAGGGGTCTCCAACCTTTTTTGCCAGGAGAGCTACTTTTGCAAAGAAAACTGGCGGTGAGCTACTACTTTTAGTGATGATCATCATTAACTTTAGCATAGTTAAGAGGCCTATATAAAAATTTTGCCAATATCTTTTTAAAAGTGGACCACAATTAGGCATTCTAAAGATACAATTACAGTAGAAAAAGGCATGGAAAAAATAGATGTTTGAATAATAAAGCATAATTTGTATGATTCTAAAATACTTTGGCGAGCTACTGGTAGCTCCCGAGCTACAAGGTTGGAGGACCCCTGGTCTAGATTTTCCAGGCAAATCCTCACATGGCTTCAACCAAAACTAGTGTCATTTTTACGCTGTAAAATCTTGTGTCATTTTTTTTTTGCTTTTTCATATCTTGCTAAACATACAACGTAAATCATGGTCAGAATAGGCTTTTGTTGTGTCGTAGTAAATGTACTCTTTCTTGTGATACTGTGTAGTCGGGTTACACACTGCTGCAGCAGCTCTGGAGGAGTGACTGAGGTGATGAACAAAGGCAAAATAATCCTTACAGACTGACTTGTTTTGTCCAAAATGCTCCAGACACGTAAACACATCCATCGCATTAAAAAAGTGAAAACAACCGACTCAAGTTTCACAAGACGGAGCATTCTGCAGCTAACAACTTAAGGTTGTATGGAGGATTTTTCAAATCCAACAACTGTTTGCTGTTTTTCAAATGATGCACATGTGTTTCTGAAATAAATGAAGATACCCAGGTTATTACAGTTCATAATGCTTTTTATTTGTGGTGAAATGCAGTTGGTTTTAGCTTCAGCAGTTCGATCTCTGTTGTGGAAATGCATTCAGATCGCTGCTCTGCTCGACATCTTCTGCAGGAGATTCGCTGGGACACTTTGGCGCACACTGTGATTCTTCGGGCTTTGACTTGGACTGAACACCTTCCCTCAGACGTTAGACGTGTGTGACTTTTCTTCAGAGTGAGTGCGCCTGTGCAGCTCCAGATCACTGCTTCTCAAAAATGACTTATCGCAGTCGGTGCAAGGAAACGGTGTCACGTGTGCATGTCTGAGCTTGTGCACGTTCAGGTTCCGCAAACATGAATATACTTGGCACAGACGTCGCAAGAATACGGGTTTTTCGCCTGTGTGTGTGCGCTTGTGGCTTGTGAGATAAAGTTAAACATGAAACACTTCCGCAGACATCGCACCATGTACGGTTTTTCGCCCGTGTGTATGCGCTTTGCCTTGTGAGATTAAAGTTAAATGTGAAAGACTTCTTGCAGACGCCGCATTGTATGGTTTTCGCCTGTGTGTATGCGCTTGTGCAACCTCAGATTTGAGCTGGAAGTAAAAGAATTGCACAGATCGTCGCATGGTGTACGGTTTTTCGCCGTTGTGTGCATGGCTTGTGCGCTTAAGAGATTTAGCTGGAGGTAAAGGACTTTGCACAGAGGTCGCATGTGTACGGTTTTTCGCCTGTGTGTGTGCGCTTGTGCCTCTTCAGCCTGAGCTGGAAATAAAGACTTCTTGCAGACGTCACAGTGATAGGGTTTTTCTCTGTGTGAACTTGCGTGTGGACTTTAAGGTGAGACTGGTACATGAATCCTTTTTCGCAAAAGTGGCAGCAGTGCAGGGCGTAATGGATTGCAGCACTGAAACTTTCCTCTTCTTTTTGGATTTGTCGTCACGTCAAGATGGGAAGTTCGTCTGCAGCTGATCTCGATCTGGCTGACTGTTCCTACGTCCTGGACAAAGCTCTGATCTTGTGTTACATCTGCCTTTCCTTCCTGTTTTATCTCTTTGGGAGCTTGTCCTGATCAGAAGTATCGCTGGTTGGACTGAAGTGGGCCTTTGCTGCTGGAGCTGCTATTGGCCGATTCACGTCTGATAAAGTGACGCAGACCTCAGAGACGACTGTCGAGACAGAGAGAGAACATTTACATTATAAACCAACCATAGAGTTTCTATTAGTTCAGTAGACAATAATAGTTTTACGTTGGGATGTCTAAATTACTGACCCAGTAATCTATCATTTTGTCTAATGTATTCCTATGGAAGTTCTGCTAAACTGACACAACATGGATGGATTTGCCATTATTTCCATAACCACAGACGCTTCCCGAGCCTTGTCCCGCCCACTTTTCTAAGAAGTGCACTTCCTGTTTAGCTGCATTTAGTCTGCAGAACTCAGTCGATGTTTTACAGGCTAAATTACATCTATTTGAAATTGCCCCACAAGACAAACAAACATGGTAGCTACCTTCACAGAGCTAAACAGGAAGTGCACTTCCTACAAAGTGGGCGGGACAAATAATGTCAATAAAAAATCTCAATTGCACTGTTTATTGTCAAGTTTTTGTCTCTTCTTCATGCATTTCTGTTTCTTAAAACATGTTTGAGGCTGATTAAACCAGATCCTGGGTCGTAGTTTGTCCAGGTCAGGATTAGGGTTAGGATTAGGTTAATTTGGTCAAATTTAGAGATTTGGGAAACGGTATGCTAATCGGGTCACCGCAACTGCAGTGGTTAAAATCAAGCTGGTATAAAGAGTAGAGAGACTCAGGGTTATGACGGCCATAACAAACGTAGAATAACTGTGGAAAGTGAAAATAATGTAAAACAAGGTCATATAATTCAGAGCCTAAGGGAGTAATTAACCATATAATTATAGATTTGTGGAACATGTCTGGGTCTAGGCATGTTTCCTCTGAATGTTGAATTTTAATATTCATCTTAAAAACACTGCTCTGGCTGGATTTCTCTGCAGAATTAAACTGTATTTGTGTCATACACACACATTAAGGATTTGCAGCTGGGTTCAATAAAAGAAGAATTTAGTTAAATTAAAAATATGTTTTTTTCAAGCTTTGTTACAATAGTTTGGTTGAAGAGAGGCATTAATACTGAACAGATACAAAAAGGTTCATTTATCAAAATATTTAAAGAACAATGCAGTTTAAAGTTTGCTGCTTTAGGTTACCATGGATACACTTTAATGAAAACCTGTTTCCTTTGACGCCATCATGTGAACACAGCATTATTCAAAACTTACACCCTAGAAATTAATGTTGCTAAACTGGATCTGTTGGGCCTTTACTGCAGAATGGATTAAACTAAAACAAACTTAAAACATAAATATGATGATAAACTGTCAATCTTACATCCTGCTGCTTTTCTACTGTTTCTGGTTAAAATGAACAAACTACTACTGCAAAATTACAGCCCTTTAACAACATCTATCCATATCTATTTATCTGTTTAGTGTGTTTTTTAGCTCACAGACCTGATTCTGTGCTGGGACAGTCCTGTTGGTTCCCTGGTTCTCTTCGTCCAAGATCAGAGTCTCCACTTGTCCAGAATTTCCTGCGCCGCCGTCACAACCTCTGCTGCACAAAGATCTCAGCTGGTCCATTATCGGTCCTCCGTAGACGCCATCGCTCACAAACTGTTACATAGTTTACCAAAGCAAAAATGTTTAAAGTAAATACACTTTGGTCTCTGAGGCAACGAGAGTCTGAGTCATGTGACTGTGTTTGTTAATTTCATTGGTTGTTTGTTGCTTGATTTGACTGCTGTTTAGGTCTGATTAGGGCGTAACGGTGGCCTTGTGGAGTTGCATGTTCTCCCCGTGTCTGCGTAGGTTTCCTCCGGGTGTCCGGTTTCCTCCTACAACTAAAAACATGTCCAATGTGCCTCTCTTTTCCCCTCCCAGGACTACAGATGTAATTAGCTGTAAGCTAGAATCTGGTGCAAGCATGTCTGCCTTTGTGCTTAATATAATTGTACATTGTCCTTAATAAACATTCTAAACATTCTTCTCAACATTACAGGTTAAACTACATTTTCAGTAAACATGTGAACATAATAGTTAATATTTCACTAAATGTTCTGTGTTAATGCTTTGTCTGTGCGTTTGGTATCAGTGGTTCTTAAACTTTTCACAACAAGTGCCACTCAATCCTTTTTTTGTAGTGTTTTCAGTGTTTTTTGTTTAGCACTTTTATCTTTTGAGTGAAATAGGGACCACTAAACTGTTGCGTACGGTCGGTTACATTAGTGGCAGTGGTGTTGCTGTCGCCGCATGGGTCAGTGGTGACTGGTGGTGATGGTGGTACGGATCGGACTTTGCCGTCTCAGGAGGATTGTGGCACGGCTAGCTGCTGCTTGGCTAGCATGGAAGCCTCACGGTCTGAGCCTCGGCGTCATTAATTGCGTTTCCATCCCGTTGATTTAAATGCAGATTAGGAGTATAGAATGAGTCTCAGAAAGTGTAAACGCCAAATATCACATTTAGGGTGTACCACACTGGCACAACTGAACCGTGCCCAGGCCTGGATGGCCCCTACAGCACGGTTCTTTTGTCCAGTGTGAGTGTAATGAACCGCGCTCAGACTCGGCACGGTTGTGTCTCTGGCACGGTTGGAGGAGGTGGCCAGAGCTCGGCACGGTTACTATGTACACGCACACACACGACTTTAGCATACAAGCCCATTGTGACCGCTGATGTTTGTCACAAGAAGAAGAACTGCACCAAGCTCTGTGGAAATGCGCTTACTTGATTGCATCATGAACCGGAGAAAGTTGTGAAGTCTCTCTTTTTCTGTTGTTTTTGCTGCTCCACGTGGTTTTAATCCAAAGCCTGGCGGAGAAGCGCGCATCACGGGTAAAACTTGACTCTGCCTCATTATTTCAAAGCTATAACAGCCGCAGAACTATTTTCGCCGCTACAGCATTAGCACCTCAGCATTTGATCCACTCTTCAGGAGAAACAGCACCCTCTACTGGCGGCCGTGTCCCTTCACAAACAGTTCTGTGTGCCGTCTTGGTCAGTGGATTAAGCTAAATAAAAACGGGTACGATTTCCCAGCTGTTGCTGCGTAGGAGTGGGGTCACGGCCAGGTTAATAGGTAATACGTTAATAGGTAAGGCAAAACGATCTAAAAACACATTTTATTTATTCCCATCAATCTGTAATGATACATTTTTGCATGTACAGTATGCATCAAAGCATGTCATTGATTCTGCATTTCAAAAGCAATATGTGTTAGCTTAATAATAAAACCAAGAAACTCTATTTAGTCCGAAGTCAAAGTGCAAGTTGTTGACGGGGTCAGAGGATGCTAACATCGTCGTGTCTTTAGTCATAAATTTGAAAACTTAATGTTTAGTTTTTAGTGTTCTGTGTTCAAGGCAAAAGTTTTATATAAAGGCTTTAGCGGCTAATAAAGTTCTATTTAGTTCTATTTATTATTTTAACAACTGCAAATTTTTGTATTACAGAGTGAATTTAGTTAATAAATATAATATAAAATAAAGTTCAGGGGGGGGGGTCATGCAGGCCAGGACTGCCTCTGCAGCACGCGAGATGGCACAGCTCGGCTTGGTGCCTCTCTGAGCAGGTGGTGCGCTCTGCGTTATGTGTGTATTGGGGCGGCGGCGGCAATGCGCACATGTACGTTATGCAGAGCGTGAGGTACTAGCATAGAAAACATAGAAAAAAAGCTCTTACATTAGATTCAATGAAAGTGACAGGTGTGACTTGAAACGGAGCAAGAATCGCACCAAAAGAGGCAAGACTATGACTATGTGTAGACAAGGATGTTTTAAAGCATTTTAATCAGGTTTTACTCAGTTTTGATCAACTTTAACTACACACCTCGCTCATTTTTCTTGCTTTTTGTTGACCGTGCGTCGTGCCTTTTGCCTTAGTGATGGGCCATCCCTGGTCCTGCGCTTTAATCCTTGGAATCTGATTTTTTTTTTTAATAATCACAAGTAAATGCTGGCCAGTCGGGCAGGGGAAAATAGCTTTTTCTCCAGCATTATTTGCAGAACAGTGACTCAAACATGCAC
>CM076401.1:22627356-22649482 GCA_038363315.1 Mugilogobius chulae | reverse complement strand
GATAGGCTCCGGTCAAGCGGTAGAAAATAATTAATAAATGAACAATACCTAGAGTTGGGTCACTGACAGTGATTTATCGCACTATAAAGTCTGAATATTAATCAAAGTAAGATGTGTTTAAGGTAGATCTTACAGATGTCGAACGCTCTGTTCCTCTGGCTCTCTTTAATCTGTGAAGTCTCTGGGATTTCCTGGTCCAGATTCCGGTTCAGATCAGGAACAGGACCGACTCAACACAAAGTTTTTCTTCTTTATGCTTCTTCTTCTGTGAGCATTTAGGTTACCAGAACTAGAAAATGTGTGCAGTTGCAGCTGTAGGTTGAACAGCTGTAAGCAGTCTCTCTCCTGTGTGAACTCTTTTGTGAGTTCGGAGACTACTAATTTGACTAAATATTTTGTTGGCATGTCTGAACAGCTGAAAGATCTCTCCTGCGTGAACTTCTTGTGAGTTCGAGAGTACTAATTGAGTAAATGTTTTCTTGCATGTTGAACAACTGTAAGGTCTCTCGCCTGTGTGAACTCTTTTGTGAGATTGTAGATTACTAATGTGATTAAATGTTTTTGTTGCATGTTGAGCAGCTGTAAGGTCTCACACCATTATGAACTCTTCTGTGAATCTGTAGATTACCAAGCTGAGTAAATGTTTTGTTGCAGGTTGAACAGCCTGTAAGGTCTCTCTCCTGTGTGAACTCTTTTGTGAATTTGTAGACTACTAATGCGACTAAATGTTTTGTTGCAGGTTGAACAGCTGTAAGGTTTCTCTCCTTGTGTGAATTCTTTCGTGAGCCTGTAGACTACCAATCTGACTAAATGTTTTGTTGCAGGTTGAACAGCTGTAAGGTCTCTCCCTGTGTGACTCTTGTTGTGAATTGTAGGCACCTACTAAATGCGACTAAATTTTTTTGCAAGGCACGCCTCTGCACCACCTAGCCCACAGCCCACTTCCTGCAAACCACGCTTCGCGTTAAGCTACTCTCTCACTCACTGTGTGATTCACATTCTCCATCGCTGAGCTCTTGATTCAATCATGCACTGATGTAGATCGCCACAATACTGACAAAATGCTGTTTAGTGGGTACTCTGCCTACGTTCCGATAAAGCTAGCTGTTTAAGTTCCTCTTCCGTGGAGTCCATTCGTCCTGCTGCAGCTGCTACTTATTACAGACTGATCCCCCAATGCCCTCGAAGACTCCCCAACTGAGATAGTTCTGAGTATACAGGACCCTGCGATAACTAGACATGCGTTAATAGACATGTGACTTATCTCACCCATCACTTCCTCCTGTCGCTCGCAGCTCATCCGACATTTCCTCTAGTGCATCCCACACAATCACAACTGCGCTCTTATGTAGACATATATTCTGCCTGCCTTCTAATAGACTCCCCTTACTATTACAATACTCTTCGTACAGCATAGAGGCACTCGGCCGCTAAACTCTTCCGCTATCCCCTCACGCTCCTTCTGGCTCCTTTTGTCTTCACACAGCGACCCAGCTAGATCTACACACCCTGGGCATCTGGACACAGCCCCTGCAACACAGACGGAATTAATAACAGAGCTTCGTGCGCTAGAATAAAACTGTGACACTCTTATAGTTATTAACACGTCAGTCCTTCCCGATCCATCTCATCACGGTCATCCATCACTCAAACAAAACGTACTATCTACGATGTTGGTAGCCCCTATTGCAAGTGTATGTCTGAATTGTTAGGATTTGTTTCTAAGGCTTATGCCGCTTGCATTTTTTTCTGAAAATCTGGCAACACTCTGATCCATGCTTCCACTGCGCGGAGTAAACACATTTCTCTTGTCTCTAACCTGAAAATGAGCTTGTGCGTTGGTATTAATTTTGTCTGATAGGTCTATATTTGATCATAACTATAGTTTTTGTACGTTTATAATTGATGTTTTTTTTAACCCATCAAGAGCCAGTTGCTCTTTTTGGGAGAAGACGAGAGCACAGCGCTGTCGTACAAATACACAGGTATCGCACACACGGCTGCTACACAGCACACACCTATTGACTTTTGAATGAGGGTGTGAGACTAAAAAAAGTGATGAACAAGTGCAGTGTCGTTTCGGCTAACATCGTAACTTACTTGTCACATAATACATCCTCACACATTAAGAAATTTCTCCACACCACAACACATTCAAAGCACAACTTAAACATTGGCTCAAATCCAATCAACAATGCCCCACTAGAGCTTTCAGACCTCATTGTCGCATGATACATATACGTATGTAGCAGGAGACATGATTGTCTGAACAGACTCATATTTACTGTTGTTGTTGAGCGGTGCATGCATACACAATATATGCAATCTGCACTCTGCAATCTCTGTTGCGATCTCCTGTAACTGTTCAGTGTAAATATGTAAATATGTAAATATGTATGAATGTTTTATGGACTAGAGGGGCACTCTGCAAACTCCAGTGTCTTGGTCATCTCTGTGCGGCAGAAGATGACCAACACATGGATACGAACTGGTCTTAAACTAATTTAACTTATTCACTAACTTCGGCACATTTACCATGTATTTTGTGTACTGGTATTCATTAATGTGCATTGTCCCTTTCAAATAAATAAATAAATAAAAAATGTTTTAATCCATTTGCTCCGTGGTTTGGTTTGCCATGTTAAAAGCAATAAATCCATTGTTTGCAGCAACTAATACAATAACTACAGCTAACTTTCCTGAGTTGGTGAATTAGTTTGACGAGTTTAGGAGAGCAAAGAACTTTTATAGTGGTCCTCACGGGGTTGTTTGAAGCAGCTGTGCAGCTGTATCTCCTCTCAGTGTTGCTTCTGTTACTCGAGTCAGCTTGACTAGAAAAATACTTATTGTAATAGTCAAGTTCTTGAGATGCTGTGTTTTCAGAAATTTTTTGGAATTTTATTTGCTTTTGTCTACGCTCATTTATTCATCTATGTTTAAAGTAGTGTTTCCAATCATGCACTGTGGCTCGCTCTAACAAAGCAGCATCATCAGAGACTTGTATTTGGAGGACAGACCTGACTTTTGTGCAGTGGTTCTTCTGGCTCTGATCTGGACTTGGTTGTCGTGGTCTTCATCATCTGAACAGTTCAGTGGAGCTTTTACAAGAAAATAATCTCATAATTATGAGGTACTATGTCGACAGGGTTCCTGCACACCTTCTAGAACAAAATTTAAGACTTTTTAAGACCTTTTAAAGACCTTGGATAGCAAAATTTAAGACCACGTGCAAGTTTAAAAAACATTATTTTGTGACAAAAAATAAATATCTAGTAAATAAAATTAATAAGACTATATTATTTTTAGTTTTCAGTTGTCATTTTTGTTTTGGCACTATTTATTGGCTCACAAAATTACATACATTTCAATTATTTATGACCAAAAATAACATTAGTAGATGCTTGTTCACCTGTCACATGATCACAGACAGGTGCTGCACCTGCTGCACATGATCACAGACAGGTGCTGCTCCTGTCACATGATCACAGACAGGTGCTGCTCCTGTCACATGATCACAGACCTGCTCCTGTCACATGATCACAGACAGTGCTGCTGCTGTCCTGACATGATCACAGACAGGTGCTGCTCCTGTCACATGATCACAGACAGGTGCTGCTCCTGTCACACAGACAGGTGATCACATGATCACAGACCTGCTCCTGTCACATGATCACAGACAGGTGCTGCTCCTGTCACATGATCACAGACAGGTGCTGCTCCTGTCACATGATCACAGACAGGTGCTGCTCCTGTCACATGATCACAGACAGGTGCTGCACCTGTCTCTCCTTCACTGCGCTCATCTGCAGTGGCCAGCTTTATGTGACCAGACGTCCCAAAATTCACGCATGTGTCACAAATCTCGACTGACACCTCGCAGATTCTGTGCTGCGTCATTACGCCAGGCTACACACATCCACATTACGCACACGCGTAAATGTGGATGGATGGAACCCGGCGGCTAACAACTTGAAGCTAACGCTGAAATAAGTGAAAAGGTTTTGTACACGCGGCGATTTAAAAGCTGATATTTCCACCACATGTACACCAACTATCGCACAACTTATATATAAAGATAATTTCAGACATTTTCAGCCCGAATTAAAGCGCTGAGAGCTTACCTTAAAACTAGCTCGCTCAGTGAAACATGCTTTTCCTTTGGCCATTTTGAATAGTTCTTGTTTAGTCCCAAAGTTGTGAGGCGATTCGTGCTAAGCTAACAGTGAGCTCATGCGGCTCTGCCTACACGCCACCTCTGTTGTGCGCCTGTCGCTCCATCTGGCGATTTATCTTACACCGACAGGCATCCAGATACCCAAACACAAAATAAAAGACTTTGCTAAGATATTCATGAATAACAGAACATGTTTTCGAAATGGTTTCAGACTCTTTGATATTGGGTTGTGTCTTAAGAATCATCAGGGCACATCCAACCTAGATCAGACTTTTCTGTCACCCGTATATTCAGCATGCCAGTGGCGGTTTTTGGGCTGGGCGAGGTGGGCAGCCGCCCAGGGCAGCATTTGCCAAGGGGCAGCATTTGTCGAGAAAAAGTCCGTGCCAATTTCAAAAGTCCTTCATCAGTGTGCCGTCTTGGTCAGTGGATTAAACCAAATAAAAAACGGGGACGATTTCCCAGCTATTGCTGCGTAGAAGTGGAGTCACAGCCAGGTTAATTGATAGGTAAGGCAAAACGGTCTAAAAAACACATTTTATTTATTCCCATTAATCTGTAATGATACATTTTTGCATGTATGCATCAAAGCATGTCATTAGTCGCATTTCCATTACATTTTTGCTCAAAACTTTATCGACTTAATCCAAATGACGAAAAAGTTGAATTTTGCATTTAGGGTGTTTCCATTAATTCGCTGCTTTCATAGGGTACAGGCCCTTGTCTCGGCT
Source organism: Mugilogobius chulae (assembly GCA_038363315.1). Lineage (NCBI taxonomy): Eukaryota > Metazoa > Chordata > Actinopteri > Gobiiformes > Gobiidae > Mugilogobius > Mugilogobius chulae. The sequence goes on along the minus strand of CM076401.1, from coordinate 22,644,577 downwards.
ACTGTCCATGGTGCTGAGGCAGCCAAAACCGATCAATTAGGTAGGTAAATAAGTACTTTGATAGATTGAAATATTGATGTTTGAATTATTCATGCAAAATTCTAAAACATATTCATTTTAGAGCCACAGTCTGGCTGCGCGTTTGGAATCATTCATCTCCAACAATCCTCGGCACGGTTCTTGTGCCGTGCGTTCATCGGTTGGCAGAAGAAACAAGCTCAAAATCTCTTACAAGAAACTGTCAGAATGTTTACAAAAACCCTCGCTTCTAGCCCTCTTCATGGCTGCTTCATTCACTAGTGCACCTTTAGAGCAACCTGGCTCCACTGCCGGCCTCACCCAGCGTCACACGCTGCTGCACAGGCCTCTTCTACAGACAGGTAAGACTCTGACTGTCCAGGTGTCCTCGTTAGTTCCAGCAAATTTCTGGCGCTTTTGGCGTCTAAACTAGAGAACTCTTAAACGAGTTTTTTTTTTTTTTTTTACTCAAGTTGTGAATGTGGTCTGGGACTTTTACTGTGGTGAAATAAATCAATGTGTTCTGAATATTGTTAACTGAAGCGCATATCGTGTTCTTTTTAATCCAAGTGTCTGGTTTACAGATTCAATTACACATGCAGTTTTATAACTCGTAAATCAGAAAACTTGAATGATTTTCTCATAGGTTTCATACAACGTAAACGTTTTTATGGGCTCATTATAAAACATTATTTTCAAAGCAAGAGAAAAAAGTGTAGACCAATAACTCACCTGTTTATTTTCCACTGAGCCTTTACATTACAAGGTCCACGAAAATCCACTGTCATGAATCCCAAAGTCTTCAATGTGTAAATCCATAATCCATAATCAGATGCAGAGGTTTCTTTCTACATGACTCCGAACATCGTTGGCGCAGGACGTCCCGCTAGAACACGTAGTGTTATGGAGAGGTTAATACAGTCTGACAGCTTAAAACTACAACTTAAGAGTAAAAAACCACGGAGCTTTATGTTTCCTCCTCGCAGCAGCAGCTCTGGTTTCAGTGAGGGAAGTCTAGTGCTCCTTTAGTCTTTTAGAGTGTTGCCAGTACGACTTAGAAAAAATGCGTCATAATACGTGGATGCCTGAAAAAATAATGTCTATGCTGAAAATCCCCCACAGACGGCAGTGTGCCGAGCGAGTCCACAGTCCAGACCCGAGATTCAGTCCAAGTCCGGTCCGAGACCCAGTCTGCACAAACAAGTGCTTTGCCGTGACTCCGTGACTGCATGGAGCGTGTAAAAGAAGAGAATAAAGTTAAAAAAAAAAAACCATTCCGCCCCCCTCGTCCTGTCGAAAACATGCTGCTCCTCTAACTAGGCTTAATAGATCCGTGGACCCTGCCTCCGCGTTTGTTCCACTTCGCGTCTTCGTCTGTTTCTCCGTGATTTTGCCTGGATCTTTAAATGACCTCAAAGAAAGAGCCTTTTGATATATTATTTTGTAATCTAGTATAAACAGGACGGCTGGTTCAATGGGCTAGGTGGGCTAAACCCCCCTCCTGTCATTTCAGGAAAGAAAATGTGGTTATAACTAAAATATATATTTTTTTAAATATCACCTTTAAACGTAATTACTATGAATTATTGTAGTTTCAGAATTGAATTATGTCAGTTTTGTTGGAAAAAATCCTTAAAAAAAAAACCAAAGCAGGGCTAATTTTCTCCAGCCCGCAGCAGCTCAGCACAAACTGCAGGAGTCTATGGAGGATGATTGACAGGTGCTTGTCCCGCCTCTGTTCTGTTGCGCACAGTAAAGTTCAGCAGCGGGGCTAATTCAAATTAGCCCAAAACACATCATTGGCTCTTAAAAGAGATTGGCAGTTAGTTTGACCAATCACAAGCAGCAGTGGGCGGTTCTAAGATTCTCATTGGTTCAGAATCGTCATGTGCTTTGTACAGCGGCTTCTCAGAGCATGACACCGGAGAATACAACAGACAAGCCGATTTTAGGAATATATTTTCTTTTTTGGCGAGTTTTTGTGACGGAAACTAATTTCCTGTAAGTGTTTGTCTGGTGAGTTAGTGCTGCAGTTATGTAGCCCCTCCAGTCAAAGTTGTCACAGCCGCCACTGAGTATAAGTAATTGGTCATGCTTTTATTTTGAAGGCACTTTTTGACACAGGAAACGGAAGTTACCCGCTGTAGGCTAGTTCAAGGTGGCGCCAGAGGAGCTTGTTCACCCAGGGAATCATGCAGGCCAGAACTGCCTCTGTTTGCTTAATGATGGTACACGTCACAGTCCAGTTCATTTCTGTGGTGGTTGTTAAAATGTTTTCTTATTTAAGAATATTAACGAAATCCTGATTCGAATCATAACCTGCCCCAGACGTAAACTTACCCATTTTAGTAACCTGAAGCCTAAACTTACCCACACTTGTCCCCACACTTCAGCAAAATGAGAAGAGAGGGTCTGGTCACCACGCCCCCCCCGCCAGATCAAATCTGCATCAAACCAGACAATCAGATTAAGTTATTTAGGAAACAAAGAAACTGATTGGTCGTCTTTTATTTTGACCAAAATCTAACTTCACTCACTTCACATTAAAATCGTTTTTTTGCTTCGCTCATTGATTCTGCAGAAATCCAAGATGTTTTTCAGTTCCACGTGATTTTTTTTTTCATGCATTTTTTTTCGTCAGAAGCAGCCAGGTTGGTTTTAACACGACAAACCATGCATGTCTCTGATTGGCTAATTAATCTGACAATCACAGAAATAGAAACTTGAAAGAGGGACACGGTGGCCAGACGATATATTATTTATGTGTCGTCTGTATCAGGGGTCTCCAACCTTTTTTGCCAGGAGAGCTACTTTTGCAAAAGAAAACTGGCGGTGAGCTACTACTTTTAGTGATGATCATCATTAACTTTAGCATAGTTAAGAGGCCTATATAAAAATTTTGCCAATATCTTTTTAAAAGTGGACACAATTAGGCATCTAAAGATACAATTACAGTAGAAAAAGGCATGGAAAAAATAGAGTTTGAATAATAAAGCATAATTTGTATGATTCTAAAATACTTTGGCGAGCTACTGGTAGCTCCCGAGCTACAGGTTGGAGACCCCTGGTCTAGATTTTCCAGGCAAATCCTCACATGGCTTCAACCAAAACTAGTGTCATTTTTACGCTGTAAAATCTTGTGTCATTTTTTTTTTGCTTTTTCATATCTTGCTAAACATACAACGTAAATCATGGTCAGAATAGGCTTTTGTTGTGTCGTAGTAAATGTACTCTTTCTTGTGATACTGTGTAGTCGGGTTACACACCTGCTGCAGCAGCTCTGGAGGAGTGACTGAGGTGATGAACAAAGGCAAAATAATCCTTACAGACTGACTTGTTTTGTCCAAAATGCTCCAGACACGTAAACACATCCATCGCATTAAAAAAGTGAAAACAACCGACTCAAGTTTTCACAAGACGGAGCATTCTGCAGCTAACAACTTAAAGGTTGTATGGAGGATTTTTCAAATCCAACAACTGTTTGCTGTTTTTCAAATGATGCACATGTGTTTCTGAAATAAATGAAGATACCCAGGTTATACAGTTATAATGCTTTTTATTTGTGGTGAAATGCAGTTGGTTTTAGCTTCAGCAGTTCGATCTCTGTTGTGGAAATGCATTCAGATCGCTGCTCTGCTCGACATCTTCTGCAGGAGATTCGCTGGGACACTTTGGCGCCACTTGGTGATTCTTCGGGCTTTGACTTGGACTGAACACCTTCCCTCAGACGTTAGACGTGTGTGACTTTTTCTTCAGAGTGAGTGCGCCTGTGCAGCTCCAGATCACTGCTTCTCAAAAATGACTTATCGCAGTCGGTGCAAGGAAACGGTGTCACGTGTGCATGTCTGAGCTTGTGCACGTTCAGGTTCCGCAAACATGAATATGACTTTGCACAGACGTCGCAAGAATACGGTTTTTCGCCTGTGTGTGTGCGCTTGTGGCTTGTGAGATAAAAGTTAAACATGAAACACTTCCCGCAGACATCGCACATGTACGGTTTTTCGCCCGTGTGTATGCGCTTGTGCCTTGTGAGATTAAAGTTAAATGTGAAAGACTTCTTGCAGACGCCGCATGTGTATGGTTTTTCGCCTGTGTGTATGCGCTTGTGCAACCTCAGATTTGAGCTGGAAGTAAAAGAATTTGCACAGATGTCGCATGTGTACGGTTTTTCGCCGTTGTGTGCATGCTTGTGCGCCTTAAGAGTTGAGCTGGAGGTAAAGGACTTTGCACAGAGGTCGCATGTGTACGGTTTTTCGCCTGTGTGTGTGCGCTTGTGCGCTTAAAGTTGAGCTGGAGTAAGGACTTTGCCAGAGGTCGCATGTGTAGGTTTTTCCTGTGTGTGTGCGCTTGTGCCCTTCAGACTTGAGCTGGAATAAAAGACTTCTTGCAGACGTCACAGTGATAGGGTTTTTCTCTGATGTGAACTTGCGTGTGGACTTTAAGGTGAGACTGGTACATGAATCCTTTTTCGCAAAAGTGGCAGCAGTGCAGTGGCGTAATGGATTGCAGCACTGAAACTTTCCTCTTCTTTTGGATTTGTCGTCACGGTCAAGAGATGGGAAGTTCATCTGCAGCTGATCTCGATCTGGCTGACTGTTCCTAGCGTCCTGGACGAAGCTCTGATCTTGTGTTACATCTGCCTTTCCTTCCTGTTTTATCTCTTCTGGAGCTTGTCCTGATCAGAAGTATCGCTGGTTGGACTGAAGTGGGCCTCTTGTGCTGCTGGAGCTGCTATTGGCCGATTCACGTCTGGTAAAGTGACGCAGACCTCAGAGACGACTGTCAGACAGAGAGAGAAACATTTACATTATAAACCAACCATAGAGTTTCTATTAGTTCAGTAGACAATAATAGTTTTACGTTGGGATGTCTAAATTACTGACTCAGTAATCTATCATTTTGTCTAATGTTTCCTATGGAAGTTCTGCTAAACTGACAGCAAACATGGAAGATTTGCCATTATTTCCATAACCACAGACGCTCCCGAGCCTTGTCCCGCCCACTTTTCTAAGAAGTGTACTTCCTGTTTAGCTGCATTTAGTCTGCAGAACTCAGTCGATGTTTTACAGGCTAAATTACATCTATTTGAAATTGCCCCACAATACAAACAAACATGGTAGCTACCTTCACAGAGCTAAACAGGAAGTGCACTTCCTACAAAGTGGGCGGGACAAAATAATGTCAATAAAAAATCTCATTATTGCACTGTTTATTGTCCAAGTTTTTGTCTCTTCTTCATGCATTTCTGTTTCTTAAAAACATGTTTGAGGCTGATTAAACCAGATCCTGGGTCGTAGTTTGTCCAGGTCAGGATTAGGGTTAGGATCAGGTTAATTTGGTCAAATTTAGAGATTTGGGAAAGGTTTATGCTAATCGGGTCACCGCAACTGTGTTGGTTAAAATCAAGCTGGTATAAAGAGTAGAGAGACTCAGGGTTATGACGGCCATAACAAACGTAGAATAACTGTGGAAAGTGAAAATAATGTAAAAACAAGGTCATATAATTCAGAGCCTGAGGGGAGTAATTAACCATATAATTATAGATTTGTGGAACATGTCTGGGTCTAGGCATGTTTCCTCTGAATGTTGAATTTTAATATTCATCTTAAAAACACTGCTCTGGCTGGATTTCTCTGCAGAATTAAACTGTATTTGTGTCAGTACACACACATTAAGGATTTGCAGTGGGTCAATAAAAGAATAATTTAGCTAAAATTAAAAATGTTTTTTTCAAGCTTTGTTACAATAGTTTGGTTGAAGAGAGGCATTAATACTGAACAGATACAAAAAGGTTCATTTATCAAAATATTTAAAGAACAATGCAGTTTAAAGTTTGCTGCTTTAGGTTACCATGGATACACTTTAATGAAAACCTGTTTCCTTTGACGCCATCATGTGAACACAGCATTATTCAAAACTTACACCCTAGAAATTAATGTTGCTAAACTGGATCTGTTGGGCCTTTACTGCAGAATGGATTAAACTAAAACAAACTTAAAACATAAATATGATGATAAACTGTCAATCTTACATCCTGCTGCTTTTCTACTGTTTCTGGTTAAAATGAACAAACTACTACTGCAAAATTACAGCACTTTTAACAACATCTATCCATATCCTATTCATCTGTTTAGTGTGTTTTTTAGCTCACAGACCTGATTCTGTGCTGGGACAGTCCTGTTGGCTTCCCTGGTCTCTTCGTCCAAGATCAGAGTCTCCACTTGTCCCAGAATTTCCTGCGCCGCCGTCCATAACCTCTGCTGCACAAAAGATCTCAGCTGTCCATTATCTGGTCCTCCGTAGACGCCATCGCTCACAAACTGTTACAATAGTTTACCAAAGCAAAAATGTTTAAAGGTAAATACACTTTGGTCTCTGAGGCAACGAGAGTCTGAGTCATGTGACTGTGTTGTTTAATTTCATTGGTTGTTTGTTGCTTGATTGACTGCTGTTTAGGTCTGATTAGGGCGTAACGGTGGCCTTGTGGAGTTTGCATGTTCTCCCCGTGTCTGCGTAGGTTTCCTCCGGGTGTCCGGTTTCCTCCTACAACTAAAAACATGTCCAATGTGCCTCTCTTTTCCCCTCCCCAGGACTACAGATGTAAATTAGCTGTAAGCTAGAATCTGGTGCAAGCATGTCTGCCTTTGTGCTTAATATAATTGTACATTGTCCTTAATAAACATTCTAAACATTCTTCTCAACATTACAGGTTAAACTACATTTTCAGTAAACATTGTGAACATAATAGTTAATATTTCACTAAATGTTCTGTGTTAATGCTTTGTCTGTGCGTTTGGTATCAGTGGTTCTTAAACTTTTCACAACAAGTGCCACTCAATCCTTTTTTTGTAGTGTTTTTCAGTGTTTTTTGTTTTAGCACTTTTATCTTTTGAGTGAAATAGGGACCACTAAACTGTTGCGTACGGTCGGTTACATTAGTGGCAGTGGTGTTGCTGTCGCCGCATGGGTCAGTGGTGACTGGTGGTGATGGTGGTACGGATCGGACTTTGCCGTCTCAGGAGGATTGTGGCACGGCTAGCTGCTGCTTGGCTAGCATGGAAGCCTCGCGGTCTGAGCCTCGGCGTCATTAATTGCGTTTCCATCCCGTTGATTTAAATGCAGATTAGGAAGTATAGAATGAGTCTCAGAAAGTGTAAACGCCAAATATCACATTTAGGGTGTACTCACACTGGCACAACTGAACCGTGCCCAGGCCTGGATGGCCCCTACAGCACGGTTCTTTTGTCCAGTGTGAGTGTAAATGAACCGCGCTCAGACTCGGCACGGTTGTGTCTCTGGCACGGTTGGAGGAGGTGGGCCAGAGCTCGGCACGGTTACTCATGTACACGCACACACACGACTTTAGCATACAAGCCCATTGTGACCGCTGATGTTTGTCACAAGAAGAAAGAAACTGCACCAAGCTCTGTGGAAATGCGCTTACCTTGAATTAGCATCATGACCGGAGAGAAAAGTTGTGAAGTCTCTCTTTTCTGTTGTTTTTGCTGCTCCACGTGGTTTTAATCCAAAGCCTGGCGGAGAAGCGCGCATCACGGGTAAAACTGACTCTGCCTCATTATTTCAAAGCTATAACAGCCCGCAGAACTTATTTTCGCCGCTACAGCATTAGCACCTCAGCATTTGATCCACTCTTCAGGAGAAAACCAGCACCCTCTACTGGGCTGGCCGTGTCCCTTCACAAACAGTCGAAACAGGTTCTGTGTGGCCGTCTTGGGTCAGTGGATTAAGCTAAAATAAAAACGGGTACGATTTCCCAGCTGTTGCTGCGTAGGAGTGGGGTCACGGCCAGGTTAATAGGTAATACGTTAATAGGTAAGGCAAAACGATCTAAAAACACATTTTATTTATTCCCATCAAACTGTAATGATACATTTTTGCATGTAATGCATCAAAGCATGTCATTGATTCTGCATTTCAAAAGCAATATGTGTTAGCTTAATAATAAAACCAAGAAACTCTATTTAGTCAAGTCAAAGTGCAAGTTGTTGACGGGGTCAGAGGATGCTAACATCGTCGTGTCTTTAGTCATAAATTTGAAAACTTAATGTTTAGTTTTTAGTGTTCTGTGTTCAAGGCAAAAGTTTTATATAAAGGCTTTAGCGGCTAATAAAGTTCTATTTAGTTCTATTTATTATTTTAACAACTGCAAATTTTTGTATTACAGAGTGAATTTAGTTAATAAATATAATATAAAAATAAAGTTCGGGGGGGGGGGGTCATGCAGGCCAGGACTGCCTCTGCAGCACGCGAGATGGCACAGCTCGGCTTGGTGCCTCTCGAGCAGGTGGTGCGCTCTGCGTTATGTGGTATTGGGGGCGGCGGCGGCAATGCGCACATGTACGTTATGCAGAGCGTGAGGTACTAGCATAGAAAACATAGAAAAAAAGCTCTTACATTAGATTCAATGAAAGTGACAGGTGTGATTTGAAACGGAGCAAGAATCGCACCAAAAGAGGCAAGACTATGACTATGTGTAGACAAGGATGTTTTAAAGCATTTTAATCAGGTTTTACTCAGTTTTGATCAACTTTAACTACACACCTCGCTCATTTTTTCCTGCTTTTTGTTGACCGTGCGTCGTGCCTTTTGCCTAGTGATGGGCTCCCTGGTCCTGCGCTTTAATCCTTGGAATCTGATTTTTTCTTTTAATCGGGCAGGGGGGAAATAGTTTTTCTCCAAGCATTATTTGCAGAACAGTGACTCAAACATGCACGAATCAATTCAAACACAACTTTGAGCAAACTACGATGAGAGAACAGCGGGTTAGTCATCCTTTTCACTGCCTGCTTTCAAGACAAGTCGCCCAGTCTTCCAAAACGTATAAGTCACTGTACAAAAGCCTGTATACGTCCCATTTGTCTTCGTTCTTTTACACTTTAACCTGACTCACGTCTCTCTGTGATCTCTGTGTCTTTGTCCTTTTCCATCATCTCCACATTCACACAAAAGACCGCTCTGAAACGTGTCCCCGGTTTGATCCAGACCTACAAAAAAAGGGCATTCCTGTGATGGTGTGTCCCCTGGCATTCCTGCGCAGACACTGGACAAGGACAGTGCATTGTCTGCGGGAAGACAGAGGTTTGGGTTTCTTCAGTCGATGTGTTTTTTTGGGGGGAAGGGCGTGACACCAGGTCTGCGCTCGATAAAAAGTGTTCTCCGCTGGGATTAACTCACCAGCAGCGAGCCCCTCCTGTGTCCTCCTCGTGTCCTTGTGGAGGTATGTGTCCAAAAGTGTAACTTCAGACGCTTTGAGTGAGAGAGGGAGAGAGAGAGAGAGAGAGAGAGAGAGAGAGAGAGAGAGGAGAGAGAGAGAGAGAGAGAAAGAGAGACAGAGAGGAGAGAGGAGAAGTTGATAGAAGAGGGAGAGAGAGAGAGAAGGGATAGAAGAGGGAGGGAGAGAGAGAGGGGGAGGAAGAGAGAGAGAGAGAGGGGAGAGAGAGAGGAGGGGAAGAGGAGAGAGAGGAGAGAGAAGAGAGAAGGGGATAGAAGAGAAGAGAGAGGGAGGAGAGAAAGAGAGAGAGAAGGGATAGAAGAGAGAGAGGAGAGGAAAGAGAGAGGAGAGGGAGAGAGGAAGGAAGAGAGGGATAGAAGAGGGAGAGAGAGAGGGGGAGAGAGAGAAGGGAGAGAGAGAGAGAGAGGAGGGGGATAGAGGAGAGAGAGCAAGAGAGAGAGAAAGCAAAAGCAGAGAGACAGAAAACAGAGGGAAACCAAGAGACAGCTGAGAAAGAGAGAAAGCAGAGAGAGAGGGTAAGCAGAATAAGAAATATCAAAGAGAAAGAGCAAGAGAGAAAGCAGACAGAGAGAAAAAAAGAAAGCAGAGTGAGAGGAAAAAGAGAGAAAGAGAAAGCAAGAGATCGAAAGCAGACGAGTGAGAAAGCAGAAAGAGAAAGCAGTGAGAAAGGAGAGAGAGAGAGAAAAAAGGGAGAGTGAGAGAGAAAGCAGAGAGAGAAAGAAGGGAGAGGAGAGAGAGCAAGAGAGAGAAACAGAGAGAGAGAAAGCAGAGAGAGAGGCTACCATGACAGGAGTTATGATAAACTTTAGATGTTGGAGCTTTGTGTTCTGTTTTATGAACAAACTGTAACGTCGAGACCAGACTAATCAAGACCAAAACCTTTCCACAGAGTCCCGAGACAAGACTGAGAGAAGACACAGACAAGACACAACTTCTAGAAGTCGAGACCAAGACTGCCGTCTATCGAGACCAAATCAAGACCATCTTTGTAATTTTCTACATTTGTGTCTACATGATCTTATTGTGCGTGCGTATGGCAAACTGTGTCTGGGACAGGTCACTGTGCTACTGCTGTAAGTTTAGAACATAGTGGTAATAAAATGTGGTCTCTATGTCAGACCCCATGGACCAGGACAAGACAGAGTGCAAAACTGCTTAAATCCAAAACGAGCCCAAGACCTGGGAAAAGCTGCCTTTAGACCGATCTTAGAACCAAGACCAGTCTCAAGTACAACAGCAACATGCCCCTCCTCACTTTTTGTGACCAGAAACTTATATAGAAGATGTATAAAAGGGCTTTTCAGTCAACGTCACTTTCTGTGCATGCTTCATGCAGAAAGAGCCGCTCTCCATCAGGTTAGCCAGGGAAACTATAATAAACAACAAAACGGGACAAGAGCAGCAGCTGTTTGGATCAGGACTGAACCAGTCTGACAGATGTCTGTCTCCTGTAGCTTTTGTTTATGTTTTTGTCTTCTTTTTTTAAACAATGCTCATTTTTGCAGTTCTCCACTTCATTGAAATTACATTGTCTAGTTGAATGCTGTGACAAAACATTGATATAAAAACTCGAAAAGACTTGAAAATAAAATCAGAGAACTCGACTTGGCCTTCTGGGGCACTGATTTGGGACTTGACTTGGAAAGTGGAATGCACAGGATGAAATTCACGCTGGAGAAACATGCAAACTCCACACAGAAAGACTTAGGCAGCAGCAGTCGAACCCTCAACCTTCTTGCTGTGAGGTGAGAGTGCTCTCTCTCTATCTCTCTCTCTCTGTCTTTCTCTCTCTCTGTCCCTCTGGATTTCTGCGAGAACTAACTACTTCCAGCCATGTAAATAGTGTGTTAATACAGCACATTTCACTTTTCTGGCATGTATGACACGACATTGAGTTGACAAGTTATGAATACAATATAGACACAGTGTTTTCTTGTCGTTTTATAGACATGAATCAGAATAACATGGACTTTCTGAACTGTGTCAAACCTGTAAAGTCGTCCCACAGGAAGAGACAAACAGCTCTGCTCTGACCTTTTGCACTCTCTTACTTTCCCGTGTCTTGAAAACCTCACGACTCGACTCTCTCTCTGCACAATAACAAAAGCCGTACAGTCTCTCTCTCTCTTTTTGAACATACGTTTGGGGCTTTGATGCTTAAATGATGTGTGAAAGTTGAGATTGGCTGTCTGTTCTTGCACATTCCTCGCTGACACTCGCACAAAGGCCTATTGTCGGAGCAGATCTGACGCCCGCTGGATCCAAACACCGGCCTCTGAATTCAGCCGGAGAAACGACACTGTCAGATCATTTACAGGATCACAATCTGTCGGAGGAAAGATTTCAAAGAGCTGTGGAAAAGACTGGCTTCGTTAGAGGCATAAATACAAAGACAATCTTTTAATAAGAACATAAAGGCGACATCATCAAGGTGAAGTGTTTAATAAAAGTCTAATAATACAGTTTTTGTTAATTGCTTTGACTCTAAATTCTGGACTTTGACACAAGTGTAAAAACTTGCCACACATGAGTTATATTTAATTCATTAATGTTATAATATAACTTTTATTTTTATTTAACAAGAAGTCCCTTGAGATAACATTCTTTTTCGAGGCAGACACCGTAATGACTAGAGGGATTAGAGCAGCGGGTCTCAAAACTCAGGGACTCCTTATCAGTATAAAAAAAAGGATCCCTTATCGTTTTCCACAATGGTGTCAAAAGATAATTCTAATGATAGAACAATAGTTTATACCTGAATTTGGGGGTTGAACTATTATAGTAGTTCTTTTGTGTGGTTGACATCAAAAGTATTGCATACTCCAACAACGTTCTTTTTGTCTTCATTTATTTCAAGACAAAGTTTTCTTTTAAAAGACAAAGTGTTTGATGTATTTACCTTGTCGACATGTTTCGGCTGCTTCAGGACAGTTACTGGTCTGGGTGGTGACGTGTCGTATATCGAGCCCGATCTCACAAGAAAGCGTGCATTTACCACGACATGACACAATATGTAAATTAGGTATGATTAGCACGAGTTCACAGCTGTTTTGCGTAATTATAGTACGCATCACAGTCCCCATTCATTTCTATGGTGGTTGTTAAGACGTGTTCTTATTTATGAATAATAATGAAATCCTGATTCTAATCTTAACCTGCCTCAAGCCCCAGACCTAATCTTACCCATTATAGTAACTTTATGCCTAAACTTACCTGTTTCACCTGAAGAAAACGTCCCCACGTGGCTTCAACCAAAACTCGTGTTTTTTTAACGCTGTAAAATCTCGTGTCATTTTTAAGCTTTTTCATATCATGCTAAATGCACGGCGTAACATAAGTACTAAAAATAGCTGTGAACTCGTGGTCAAAATACGCTGTTTTTGTGTCGTGGTAAAATTACGCCATCTAGTGAGACTGTGTTGGTATATCAGCTATTTCCTGGAAGCATTGTCAGTCTGATCGACGGACTGTCGCCCGGTGGTCTCTGGAGGAAGGTGTCCCAGGTGTGGGACAGGAGGAACGCCCCGTCGCCGCGGTTGATGCTGTTGGTGCCCCGCTGTCTGATCTGAGTGGACTCCTTGATCCAGCGTTTATATTTGTTGTTCTCAGATGCAATGACTCGGCCCCGTCCCAATCCATAATGTGTTTGTGTCACTGACACAGATTTGATCAAAGTCAATAAATCATTCTTCTCTGTTACTGTAATAAAGCCACTGTTTTAGGTTAAACAGGTTCATATTGTAAAGAGTGAGTCACAATCCTTGTGTGAACCTGCTCTAACTTGGAGTCTCTCTGTGATGAACATACACATTTAAAAACTCAATTGTCCCATGAAAAGTCCAAACCACAGGACACAGAATAATTAGGCTCAAAATGACTCATAAAGCCTCAGGTTTAACCAACAGTTTCCCTCCGAGATCAAGTTCAAAGTGACTCAAACTCTTCATCACACTTCCTCTGCCCTGAAGAAGAGAGAGAAGAGAGAGAGAGAGAGAGTGAGGGGGAGAGAGATACCAGGAGGGAGAGAAAGAGAGGCACTAATACAGACAAGGGGAAGCACGGTTGAGAGAGAGGAAAGCGATGGTTCATTGAGGTGGAGAGAAAGAGCGACAGAGTGAGGGAGAGAATAAAGAAGAAGAGAAGCAGGGGATGCAAGAGGTAGCGGGAGAGAGGAGGGTTGGACAGGACATTCCCCTGAGTCTGGACACATTAATTAAAGTGAATCTTTTCCCTGATTCTGACACCACACTGACACAGTCTCTCCCAGAGTTTTCTCTGTCAGGCTCCCCTCTGCACTCATTCTTTCTTTTAATTATGAGTGTGTTTTTGTTTTGGTTCAGATGGCGACACATTACATTACAAACATTTATTCTTGTTTGTTGTTATTTATAAAAAGAGCTAGATTTTTTATTTAAAGTCCGTTTCTGCAGCTTCATAAACGAAATGGGCCATGTTTCTCTGTTTAAGCCTTACTTAGCACTTGCCTGTTCATTTACATGTTCATCTACTGAGCAGTTATCAAAACACAAGAACACATTTTTCCCTGATCAGAACACGCCTGATGCTTGCTCTTTTGTCCCGCTGCAGGTGAGTCCCCGCGTCCCTCACCTTCGTGTTTGTGTAGCTGCTGTAGCGCCTCAAAACGCTCTCGTTACGCAGACTGAGCTCACGGCGGAATGAAAGGATCCATGGTTCAAACACTTGTGCCTGTTTTCTTGGTAAACAGGTGCCGGCCCTCGCCCCCCGCCTCACCCCGCCTCACCTATGACTCACACGGGGCAGGAAAATGTTGGAATTAGCTGTCAAAATATCAGAACTTACAGGGGAAAAGGTTATTGGACGACTTTACGTTGCAAATAAGCTACGTTTTGAATTGATTAGGTTATTATTAAGTAGAATGACCAGTCCAAATTCATCCTAAAGCAATAATTTGTCCATGATTTACATATTATACTAGATGTTTGGTTACCTAGCAACGGTATAAAGACGTGTTTTTAGTCAAAATAGAGATAAATGTGCAGGTTCAGTTAAAGGAGAGAGGAGAGAAAGAGAGAGAGAGAAGAAAGAGACAAAAAGAAGAAGAGAAAGAGAAGAGTGAGAAGAGAGGAGAGAGAGGAAAGATAAAAGACAAGAGAAACAGCTGAGAGAAAAAAAGAAAAGGGGGGTAGAATAGAGGGGAGAGAGGAAAGGGAGAGAGAGAGAGAGACAGAGAAAAGGAGAGAGGAGAGAAGAGGGGAGCGATAGAGAGAGGACAGGGAGAGAGAAAGAATGAGAGAATCAAATAGGAGAAAAAGAAAGGGAAGATAATAGGGGAGAGAGAAGAGGGGGAGATAGAGAGACATAGAAGAGAAAGGGAGAGAGAGAAGAAAGACACAGAGAGAAGAGTGAGAAGAGAGGAGAGAGAGAGAAAAGGGAAAAAAAAGAGAAACAGCTGAGAGAAAAAAAGAAAAGGGGGAGAGAGAGAGGGAGATGAGAAAGAGGGAGAGAGAAAAGGAGAGAAAGTGGAGAGAGAGGAGTGATAGAGAGAGACATGGAGAGAGAAAGAATGAGAGAAAGAGAAAGGGGAGAGAATAGGGGAGAGAGAAGAGAAGAGGGGGAGATAGAGAGGTAAAAGAAGAGACAGAAGAGAGAATGGGAGAGAGAGAAGAAAGAGACAGAAAGAAGAAGAGAGAAAAAAGAGTGAGAAGAGATTAGAGAGAGGAAAGAGAAAGACAAGAGAAACAGCTGAGAGAAAAAAGAAAAGAGGGGAGACAGGAAATTGAGAGAGAGAAAGAAGAGATAGAAAAGGAGAGAGGAGAGAAGAGGGGAGTGATAGAGAGAGGACAGGGAGAGAGGGAGAGAAAGAAAGAGAGAAACAAATAATAGAAAGAGAGAGAGGAGACAGTGAGAGAAAGGAGAAGAGAGAGAGAAGGGTGAGAAGAGAGGACAGAGAAAGAGAAAAGACAAGAGAAACAGCTGAGAGAAAAAGAAAAGGGGGGAATAGAAAAGAAGGGAGAGAGAGAAGAGAGACAGAGAAAAGGAGAGAAGAGTGAAAAGAAGGGAGCGATAGAGAGAGGACAGGGAGAGAGAAATAATGAGAGAAACAAATAAGAGAAAGGGGAGAGGAGACAGAGAGAGAAGAGGGGGAGGAGAGAGGTAAAAAGAGAGACATAGAAGAGAGAGAAAGAGAGAGAAATACAAGAGAGACAGCTGAGAGAAAAGAAAGGGGGAGAGATGAGAGAGAGACAGAGAGAGAGACAAAAGAGGGGGGAACACAGGAAAAGAGAAAGGGAGAGAGAGGAGAGAGAGACATAGAGAAAGAGAGGAGAGAGAAAGAGAGAGAGACGAGAAAGAGAGAGAAGAGGAATATAGAGAGAGAAGGAGAAAGAAAAAATGAGAGAGATAAAGAGAGGGAGAAAGAGAGAGAGAAGTGAAGCAAGGGGGGAGAGAGAGAGAAAGAGAGTTAGCAAAAGGAGAGAGAGGGTCAGAGAGACTTTGAGCAAAGAGGAAAGGGAGAGAGACAGTGAGAGAGAAAAGAGAGGATACAAAACTCAGTTTAATTGACACAGTTTAACTTTACTTTGTATTTTAAGTCAAATGACCCTATTATTTTATACAGGGCAATTTTTCAGACTTTAAATGAACTTATTTATCAACTCTTTGCCTCAATTGTGTGAATTAAGAAACAACGACAGGAAAGAGAGGAGGACAGAGAGAGAGGAGAGGATGACAGAGACGACAGAGAGAGGAGGACAGAGAGAAGGAGGACAAAGAGAGGAGACAGAGAGAGAAGACAGAGAGAGGAAGACAGAGAGGAGGACAGAGAGAGGAGGACAGAGAGAGGAAGACAGAGAGGAGGACAGAGAACGACAGAGAGAGGAGGACGAGAGACGACAGAGAGAGGAGGACAGAGAGAGGAGGACAAGAGAGGAGACAGAGAGAGGAAGACAGAGAGGAGGACAGAGAGAGGAGGACAGAGAGAGGACAGAGAGAGGGGGACAGAGAGAGGAAGACAAAGAGAGGAAGACAGAGAGAGGAACAGAAGAGAGGACAGAGAGAGGAGGACAGAGAGAGGAGGACGAGAGAGAGGAGAGAGAGGAGGACAGAGAGAGGAAGACAGACAGAGAGAGGACAGAGAGAGGACAGCGCAGAGACAGAGAGAGGACAGGAGAGGACAGAGAGAGGACACAGAGAGAGGAGGACAGAGAGAGGAGACAGAGAGAGGACAGAGAGAGGAAGAGAGAGGAGGACAGAGAGAGGAGACAGAGAGAGAGGACAGAGAGAGAGAGGGACAGAGAGAGGAGACAGAGAGAGGAGGACAGAGAGAGGAGGACAGAGAGAGGAGGACAGAGAGAGGACAGAGAGAGGAGGACAGAGAGAGGAGAGAGAGAGAGACAGAGTTTTGTGCCTGTGAGTTTCGTCTCTGTTCTTTCACTGCCCCCTGGTGCACGTCAGGAGGTGCTGCACTTTGCTTTCTCGATCCTGTTAAAACCAAAACATCACGCTGAAGACTCAGAGAAGAGCTATATTATTTAAAGATGGTGCACTTGATTTTCATCTTTTTTATACATTCGACGGAGTTCCCTTCGAAGGGCCACTCCATTTTGTGACATTCTGTTACTTTTTACTTTGAGACAGTTATTTTACCATTGGGATTAAGAAGTTAGCTTAACCCATTTAGTTTGTTTATTTTAAGCATATTTCTCTTAAACTGTTAAAAATGTCAGGAACTGAAATAAAATATTCTACTCTTCTCTTAAATCTTGTGTTGCAAAAATGACTGAAATGTAGATTAAAAATTTGAATCCAAGGCATTTAATCAAAGCTAGATAATGTTTGTAAAGGTTTTCTTTGGCCTCGGTCTTGTCTTGGATTTGATCTTTTCTTGAACTCAATTTTGTTTGCCTTGATCTGGTCTTGAACTCTTTATTGAATTGGACTGTAAACCTTGTCCTGAACTTGAACTTCTCT